>PITA01006271.1:65181-101956 GCA_004023965.1 Spilogale gracilis
GAGGCCTTTGAGCATTTGTTTAGTCCTTTTGTCCTATTTTGACTTTGAAGTAAAATAATAAGTGCGATTATTAAATGTAGTTTTTTTCTATAAAGACTCTCAGCACATGATTTTGCTTTCTAACGTCACACTTAACTCCCTGAAAACATCCATGTATGCGTATCAGTGTTCTTTCTAGTTTCAGATGCTGAGTTTATGTCTAAAATGAAGGCTAATATATATTGTTGTCTGGATACTAGGGCCCCATCCTGCTCAGGAAAGTATCTCCACTATTCCTCTCTCTCTCCCACTCTCTCTTTCTTCTGCCTTTCCCGTCCCTCGTCCCTCGTCTTCTCCCTCCCTCCCTCCCTCCCTCCCTCCCTAACCCTCCTCTATCCCTTTATCTCATCTCTGTCTTTCCCTCTGTCCTGTATTTTCATCCTTCAGTTCCACCTGTGCTTTCTTTTCAGAACATAAATATTCCCAGTCTCTTGTTCTAAAAATAATATCCTATAACTGTCTTCTGTTTCCTTCCTTTCCAAACTTGCTGATAAGTAGGGCCCTCCCCACTCCATTTCCTCACCTCTAATTCAATCAGGGCCCTACTGCAATTTGGCCTCTGCTCATGGAATTCCTCAGGGAACCAAAGATGTCAATAACTCCCTCTCACTAAACAGTCTCCAGGCAGGATTTTACTTGGAATTTGTGGCTTTTAATCAAGTTGACTCTTCCCTTCCTATATGCATTCCTTCCTTGGCTTATCTTTTTTGTTTCCACATTTCCTTCTTTCTCTCATTAATTTTGAACTAGAAATATTTAAGTAAAATTATGTGCAATGTTGAGCACATTCTTACATATAAAAGGAAAATAAATGCTAATCTGATTGTACAGAAAAAAGGCTTCAAATTGCCCAGACCCTAAGATTATGTATGAAAAGTAGTCATTATCTATACTTCAAATTAGCTAAATACATAAAACTGTAATTTTGTCTTCACTTATCAGCATAGGAAAAACTGCTCGGTTCCACAGCCTTGTCATTGGGTGCTTGGATAGACGTGAAACTGCTCGGGAGGAAGGCACCACACTAACTCGACACGGTGTGACGACAGAGAACAGATGTCCAGAGTCTCAACTGTGTGAGTTTTCCATTTCTTAAAACAAAGATTAAAAGATACTCATCTAAAACCAGGTTTTTAAAATTTTTTTAAGTTATATGAGCTCTTTTATTACTCTATGTAGACAAAACATTAGTGCATGCAAAGTTCATAATGAAAAACAATTTTTTAAAAAAGTATGTTACAAACATTTTTATTATCGAAGGATAAAAGCAACTGAATCTCTGTTTTTGCTAAATTCTATATTCATTTTCACAGGCCAAGATGCATTGATTTCTTAGGGCTGCGGTAACACAGTGTCCCAAACTGAGAGACTTAAAACAACGTAAATTTATTCTTTCATAACACTGTAAGCCAGAAGCTCAATGTTAAAGAGTTAGCTGGCCCATATTCTCTCTGAAGACTCTAGGGAAGAATCTTTCCTTTTCTTGTCTAGTTCCTTGGGGGCGGAGGGGGTCCCTGGCTTATACACCTCTCACTCTCATCTCACCTCTGTCTTTGCATCCCTGCTCCCTTGTGTGTCTCTTTGTCCAAATGTCCCTCTTGAAGGACATCAGAGGTATTGGATTTAGGGCCCACCTTAATCCAGTATGACCTCACCTTAAGTTCATTACATCTGCAAAGACCCTATGTCTAAATAAGGCCAGGTTCACAGGTTGTGAAAGATGACATATTCTTTCTCTGCAAACCTTACTGAAACAATAGCAAAGGAATAAAGCAATAAAAAAGAGATACCATAAAAACACTCCTACCCAAAATCCATAGGAAGCAGAGATAATACAAGGTCTATTCTTTTTAAATCTTTAAAATCTTTCCAAGAGATACATGATTAGGATGTTGTGAAAAGGAAAAATCAGAGAACAAAATTATGATAGAAATAAAATTATAAAAGGGTTGAAAGATAAATCCCAGGACCAAAAGTAAAACAAAAAACAAAGAAGAGTTGGAAGTATAGGAAAGAAATTTAGTAGAGAAGTCCATGGGGGTTTACGGTACACTTAATAAGAATTATAGAGAGAGGGGCACCTGGGTGGCTCAGTTGGTTAAGCGACTGCCTTCGGCTCAGGTCATGATCCCAGAGACCCGGGATCAAGTCCCACATCGGACTCCCTGCTGGGCGGGAAGCCTGCTTCTCCTTCTCTCACTCCCCCTGCTTGTGTTCCCCTCTCTCGCTGTGTTTCTCTCTGTCAAATAAATAAAAAATCTTAAAAAAAATAATTATAGAGAGAAAACAGAAGAGAATGAACCATCAAGAAAACATTTTTTTTTAGACATGAGGGACATAGATCCGCAAATTGAAAGTGTCCATCACAAGAGAAAAAAATGAAACATGACCCCATGAAACATATGAAATTTCAAAATAATAGCTATAAAGTAGAAAACAAAGTTTCCAGAGAAAAATCATAAAGATCACCTACAAGAGATAGCAAATCAGAATTGTATTAGCCTTCTCAGAACAACAGTGAATGACAGAAGACTTTGGAAAAGCATCTTAAAAATTCTTAATGCAAATGACATTTGATGAACAACTCTGTACTCAGCCAAGCGACTGATCAAGAATGAGAGTGAAGGGGCGCCTGGGTGGCTCAGTTGGTTGAGCGACTGTCTTCGGCTCGGATCATGATCCCGGAGACCCGGGATCAAGTCCCACATCGGGTTCCCTGCTTGGCGGGAAGCCTGCTTCTCCCTCTCTCACTGCCCCCTTAAAAATGTCAAATAAATAAATAAAAAATCTTTAAAAAAAAAAAAGAATGAGAGTGAAATAAAGACATTTTTAGGAATGCAAGGACTCACTCATGGCAAGCTACTGGAGAATATGCTGGAAAAAACGATGGGGCAAATTAGGAAAGAGTCAGATGTAGGATATAGCAAGCAGTGAAGCAAATCAGAAAAATGGATGAATTTTTGAGGATGACCATGAAGGGACGTGCGAGGACAACAGGCTCTCTGGGAGCCTCAGGGCAACTGGTCCACACTGGAGGAGAACCGACACTCACAGTGAGCTGTTCTTGATATATTATTGGTTCAAAGGAAAAGTACAAATGGCATACATTATTATAATAAAGGAATGTTCAGATCAATTGCAAATGGAAACAAAACTAGTTTTCCACAGCAGGCAGGAAATCAATTAAATCACTGCTCTGCAAGACAGAATTTACTTCTTGCTCAGTTACTTACAACTTACAAAGAGTTGCAAACCAGAAAAGAAAAAAGTAAAAGGGCAGAATATGATAACGCAAGGGCTATATTATAAAAGATGCGCAGTTTTCTGTGGAAACACAGGAAAGATTTTCATGCACATTAAATGGTGAATACGTTAATTTTGTGAAGTAGGTGTTCTTTTTTTATGATGTATTGTTTGTTTGTTTTTTTAAAGATTTTATTTATTTATTTGACAGAGAGAAACACAGCCAGAGAGGGAACACAAGCAGGAGGAGTGAGAGAGGGAGAAGCAGGCTTCCCGCCGAGCAGGGAGCCCGATGTGGGGCTCGATCCCCGGTCTCTGGGACCATGACCTGAGCCGAAGGCAGTCGCCCAACCAACTGAGCCACCCAGGCGCCCCTGAAGTAGGTGTTCTATGTAGAGGAAGAAACTGAAGCTTACAAACAGGTTACATAATTTATATTTCCGTAGTCAGCAAAGGTATAATTAGGACTGTAAATTGTATGTACCTACGTGAGTGTGTGTTTTCATGATCCCTCCTTGACAGTCCTAATCAGGATTTTCTTTTTTTAAATTTCAAAAGATGATGATGAGTTCCTCTGGTTTATTTTTTTCAAAGTTGATATTGACAACTTATTGCTTAGGACCCAAAGTAAAATAATTTTGCTTTTCGGGGTTTTACCTACAGTAGAAACTGCCATAATTTTTTCTCACTGCTACTCAAAAGGGGAGGCGATTTCAGGACAGCTGGGGAAAGAGCTTGGACATCTGTCAGTGCGTAAAGGGCCACGAGAAGACACAAAGATTCCACCTCCTTCCCAAAAGAATGGCAGTCCTCTTTGTCTGAGTGTGGGTTTCCTCAGGCATAATTACCATGTTTTCCCTTTCTTCCCCTGTCTTTGTAACTTCCGTCTCCCCCATTGTGTTCTCCCTCACTAGTCTGATGCTGACATCCTATGTCTGGCCTGCACCTGGCTGTACTTTGCTAACTTTGGCTGCAGACTGGCTGTAACTAGATTATGCAATGGACACAAGGGCCAGAGGGACAATGCTGGTCTCTCTCACCCTGGCCCAGTTTAGTTCCAGTGATATTTATAATTAACAGGCAATCTTTACCAGAGCCAGTAGGGACAAAGGCATCCCGGGCAACCTATACCTTACCCTCGGAAGCCGCAGAAGCTCCTCCATAGTCATACAATGTGTTGGATTCATACAAAAACCAAGTATTTGTAGTAAGACATTCTCAAACTATGACAACCATTCCCCCCCCCAAAAAAGAGAGAGAGAGAATGTTTATTTTTATTTTTTTTTAAAGATGTTATGTACTTATTTGAGAGAGAGAATGAGGGAGGGAGGGAGAACACAAGCAAAGTGAGCCCTAGGCAGAGGGAGAAGGAGAAACAGTCTCCCTGCTGAGCAGGGAGCCCAATGTGGGCCTCCATCCCAGGACCCTGGGATCATGACCTCACCTGAAGGCAGATGCTTAACTGAATGAGCCACCCAGGTGCCCCAAGAGTATGTTTTTTAAACGATGTTAAAGATCCTTTGAAAGAAAAGGAAGCAAGGGGTGCCTGGGTGGCTCAGTTGGTTAAGCATGTGACTGTTGATTTCGGCTCAAGTCATGATCTCAGGGTGCTGAGATCGAGCCCATGTCAGACCCTGCACTCAGGACAGAAGTCAAGTTCAAATTCTCTCTCTCCTTCTTTCCCTCCCACTGTGTGTGTGTGCTCTCTGTAAATGTATAAAATCTTTTTTTTTTTTTTTTAAGATTTTATTTATTTGACAGAGAGAAACACAGCTAGAGAGGGAACACAAGCAGGGGGGGGGAGCGAGAGAGGGAGAAGCAGGCTTCCTGTTAAACAGGGAGCCTGATGTGGGGACTCCAGGATCATGACCTGAGCCGAAGACAGACCCTTAAGGACTGGGTTACCCAGGCGCCTCTAAATGGATAAAATCTTTAGAAAGAAAGAAAGAGAGAGAGAGAGAGAGAGAGAGAGAGAGAGAGAGAGAAGGAAAGAAAGGAGGGGGGGAGGGAGGGAGGGAAGAAAGAAAGAAAGAAAGGAAGGAGCAAGGGTACATATGGTCGATATTGTCCTCAAGTTTTCCTGTTTAGTCCTTCCAGAGAGTTCTTTTGTATCTATTACATGTTGAATTCATAATTATATCAGGTGACTCAGAGGTTTTCAGCATCTTGGGAAATTAGTTCATATGAATCACTAGAGGTAAATAAGATGTAGAGATTTTAATGGGAACTTTCTAAAAATTTGCCAAGATTATACTGTTTGTAATATATAGTCATGGCAAAGAGAGTTGGGGGATTTCGGGAAATAAAGTCCTCAAACTCCAACATTTAGCCATTTACTTGTTTATCAAGGAAGCTGCCTGGGCAGCAGGAAGATAGAATCACAGAATGGGCACACGGCTTCTTTTTATAGACTCCGTGGAATCAGTATCCTTACACTGTTACAATAGTAACCCCAAAGATTTAAAAATTATATTAGTTCTCTAATAAGAGGAGATGGTAGTTTTAAATAGTCAACAATCAGTTTTGGGAAATCTTCTAGTCACGTGAGGAGGTATTTGATAGGTATCTCAGATTTGGGTGCTGGTGGGTGCTGTAGGCAGCTTCGAAGGTGGTGGCCAGTGAGTTAAACCTCCTGAGATCTGTGACACTGTGCCATCTCCTCCCCCTGAGGGTGGACTGGAGTTAATGGCACACTTTTAATGATACAAATATGGAAGAAATAAGGGCGCCTGGGTGGCTCAGTCATTAAGCATCTGCCTTCAGCTCAGGTCATGATCCTGGAGTCCCGGGATCGGGCCCCACCTGGGGCTCCCTGCTCTGCGGGAAGCCTGCTTCTGCCTCTCTCACTCCCTCTGCTGGTGTTCCCTCTCTAGCTATGTTTCTCTCTGTCAAATAAATAAATAAAAATCTTAAAAAAAATTAGAAATAATGGTATGGCACTACCGAGATGGGGTCTTACAAAAAAAAGAATTTTTCTTGGGTGCTCACTCTCTCTCATGGTACTCCTTCTTGGGAACCAGGCTGCTAGATTATGAGCGATACCATGGAAAGCGCTACATAGCAAGAAAATGAAGTCTGGTCAACAGCTAGAGAGAAACTGCAGCCTGTAAACAACATGTAAATGGACTTGGAAATTGGACTCTTTGGCCATTGAGTGATTCTTGAGAGGACTGCGGCCCTGCTAACAAGTGTAACTACAACTCCTCGGATAGACCTAAGCCAGAGCCACCTAGCTGAGCCACTCCTGGATTCGTGACCCTCAGAAACAGACACAATCATCAATGTTTGTTCTTTTTTAACTGCTGAATTTTGGGATTACATGTCATGCAGTAACAGATAACTGAGTACCTTGTGCTATGATGCCATTACCTTGAATATTTAAAAAATCAATCAGATGGCAGCTTATTAGACATCAGAGACGGTATCTTATCAGACAACATTAGCTGCTGTAATTATCTTGTTCAGTTTGGAAAATCCTTAATCTATTTAAAGGAATACCTGATAAATATCTTAGACTTTAGATCTATTCAGAAAATATAACAACTCATCTATTTACAGCTTTGCATCAAACTTCCATAGGTATTAAAACACTGTCATATGCCAGAGCAAAAGGGCACCAACTCTACTTGATACTAAGAAATTGTATAATGACTTTATTTAGGCTCATTTTGGGGGAACAAATAGATCCAGGCCTTCAAACAGCATATTTATAAGCAAAGGGTCTTCTTAATTTAGATATCAATGGGTTGATAGCTTTGAAGATAAGTTCACCCTCTATATTTTTGAGGTGGGCCCATTTATATTCAATTTTGGGTCAGTTTCAATTGCATAATTAAGGAGATTTGCTTTAAAGGATTTTTTTTATATCACGTGTCATCCCATTTCTAACTTTCTGTAAGTTATCATGTAGGGAAAGAAAGTATTTTAGAACTAAGTGATACGTCACACTTGAAAAATGCTTCTCTTATTACATTATATTCAAATCACTTAGGTTTTCAGTTCATAAACACTTTATTGATCAGTGATGGTTCAGCTGATATTATATTGATAATGATAAATATTCTGATTTATCATTTCTTTTAAATATCATATTACTTTATTTTGGTATGAGTTTAACTAATGCCAGGCAAAGAAACATACTCATTTTAGAACTATAAGTGCCAATATCCCAATGCAGTATGTGACTCAAAAGAAATAAAGGAATTTAGAGATCAAGTATCTCATTTGTTTTTCACACAAAACAGTGGCATCTAGTGGTCTATAAAAATCCTCCTCCTGTTCTAAGTTCTAACTTGTCTTTGCTGTTAGTTTGAATCCGGGTGTTATTTGCCTATAGTTGGTTTAATTGCTTGTGATGCTTACGAGGATCTCTTGCTGTAAAGATTCAGATTTTTATAATATCGAATTGATCTTTTTTAGTCGTGCATGTAACCTAATGTCCTCAGTCCTGCTCATTCTAAAGAAGTTACTCCAGTAGAGATCTTTATATGTAGATGGTGCTAATATTCATTAACTGCTACAAAAATAAATTACTTTTAAGACATCAAATAAAAGACTGCCTTAGAACAAAGGGTTGTAAAAGGAGATCATCTTTGGAGGCAATAATATTCACTTTTTAAAAAATATTTTATTTATTTATTTGAGAGAGAGAGAGAACATGAGAGGGGAGAAGTTCCGAGGGAGAAGTAGACTCCCCAAAGGGGAGGGAATCTGGCATGGGGCTCCATCCGGGGACTAGGGGGAATCATGACCTGAGCCAAAGGCAGTGGCTTAACCAACTGAGCCCCCCAGCCTCCTTGGCTCATTTATTCTTAAGTTATTTTATAAGGCAAGTGATTACTCAGTAGTAGCCAAAAATAACACTTATTGCCAAAACAAGTTTTCTAACAGTGATATTTTATTTGTAAATCTGTGTAGATCTCACAACTAATTCACATAAAAATATTTTTCTCTTTAGTTGGTACTAAAAACAGGAGAAATAGAAGTGGAAAAAAAAACAACAACCTTCCTGCAGGAATTCAAACAAAACCATGTGAGGTAAAATATTACTTTATGATTAGATATTCAATAGTCATTCAATAGTCATATAATTCATCTTAGTCATTAACATTCTAAAAATCAAGCAGATTGAAAAGTATATTTAGAAAAAATATAGTATCAGGTAGTTTCTAATTTGGGAAAAATAATTTGGGAAATGACTCAAACTATGGGTTTCAAATTTTATTCAGAAAATAATGAGCTGATGGTCTGAAATGTCTATTTTCATTCCATTCCACAATTATGTCAATTATTAATTTTATATCCATTTTAAATTAACAACTAAGAAATAATAAAGCTCTATGACTCTTTTTCTTCTAGTTAAAAAAGTACCTAAAACTGTTCTAAAATATTGGAATATAGGTGGTACACCTTGCTGAGAGGATACATTAATTCCACTGGTGTTTAGGAGACACTAGCCTTCAAAACTGCTGAGGTAGATATACGGGGTTTATCAAACACTTTTCACATGTCTTGTCTGAGTTTCCTCGCCTTGGCAAGCTTTCAGATCCATCACAGGCATCAGGGCAAAATGTGGGGTCTGGCTCCCTGACAGGCTGTCCTACATAGGGACTAGGTCATACAGTTTGGAGGTGCAGGGTAAATCCTTCTCATGGGGCAAACTTTGACTAATGATCGGTAAGAGATACAAAGAAGAGAGCCCCTAATCTCCTCTCTATTCTTCCTGCCAGTGGACTTCTCCCTTCCACAGTCTTTCCAAACATGTCCTTTCAAGGTTTGTCAGAGAGTGGTAGCCAGCATAGCAACCCAAATCCTTTTATTTTCTTCCCAATTCTCTTGGCCTCATTTTATCTTTCTCTCCCTCTTGGGTGCCCTGAGATTATACTCTTTGACTAACTAACATGTTAACATACAGATATTGTCTCAGGGTATTCTTTCTTTCTTTTCTCTTTCTTTCTTTCTTTCTTTCTTTCTTTCTTTCTTTCTTTCTTTCTTTCTTTCTCTCTCTCTCTCTCTCTCTCTCTCTCTCTCTCTTTCTTTTTTTTTAAAAGATTTTATTTATTTATTTGACAGAGAGAAACACAGCCAGGGAGGGAACACAAGCAGGGGGAGTGAGAGAGGGAGAAGCAGGCTTCCCGCTGAGCAGGGAGCCCGATGCGGGGCTCGATCCCGGGATCCTGGGATCATGACCTGAGCCGAAGGCAGTCAGCTTAACCAACTGAGCCACCCAGGCGTCCCTATTTTTTTCTTAAAGAACCCAAACCAAGATAGGAACTGAGTTCAAGTTATATAAGAAAATAATGATATTACTATTGTAATCCATAAAAATAATCTCCTCAACAGTGAAATGGAATCTTTAGTTTTTATATATAACTGTGTTTAAATTGCAACCTCCACTTTCTTCAAATATACCTCCATAGAGTTGGCATTTATTGAGCTAGTTTTGAACATTTAAACTTGAGGTGACTATTAGACATCCATGTAGAGATATAGAGAAGGCTGTTGGTTATGAATCTGGATTTCAAAAGAGAGGTTCAGGATGGAGATATAAATATAGGAATCATAGCTTATTATAGATGGTATACCACAGGATGAGATTGAAAGAGATTTTCTACGGACGAAGACTGATAAAGGGAGAAGATCCCAAAAGGACCAAACTCCAGAAAACTCTCACATTTTAAGTTAGGAAATGAAGATGAAAGACTAAAGAGAGTGAGATACTGTCCGGAGAGGCAAAAGAATAACTCAGGGAGTGTAATGTTTAGGGCGCTAAGAGAAAAAAGAATGTTTAAAAGGGAAGAAAGTGGGGCGCCTGGGTGGCTCAGTTGTTGGGCCTCTGCCTTTGGCTCAGGTCATGATCCCGGAGTCCTGGGATCGAGCCCCGCACTGGGCTCCTTGCTCAGCGGGAAGCCTGCTTCTCCCTCTCCCACTCCTCCTGCTTGTGTTCCATCTCTAGCTGTCTTTCTCCCTGTCAAATAAACAAATTTTAAAAAATCTAAAAATACAAACAGAAAACAACAAAAACAAAAATAATTTTGTCATTGACCCCAGAGAGAAATTAAAATGGATGATTCAAGGGAGAAAGAGCAGTACCTCTGAGGATGTGAGAGGGGAAAGCATCAGGAGGACAACTGAAACCTGGCCTGCAGTAACGTGATGAACAGTTCACCTACACGAAAAGGAAAGAACGCAAAGATCCAGAGAGGGGCGCCTGGGTGGCCCAGTTGTTAAGCAGCTGCCTTTGGCTTGGGTCATGATCCCAGAGTCCAGAGACTGAGTCCCGCATCGGGCTCCCTGCGTGGCAGGAAGCCTGCTTCTCCCTCTCTCACTCCCCCTGCTTATGTTTCCTCTCCAGCTGTGTTTCTCTCTATCAAATAAATAAAATCTTTTAAAAAAAAATCAGAGAGGTTTATACTTTATTGTTGTAAGCTGATGCTCAATTTTTTCTGGTTGCTTTTATTTTCTTAATGAAATAAATTCTAAGAGAGTGAGGATAAAAAAAAGAACTAAAAAGCTTGAGGATAGAGCAGAAAGGCAGAAATAATTTCTAGGTGAGTAAGAGAATGAATGGTTTAAGGATTTATAATATAGTTATTAACAGCATTAAGGATGATTTGAGTTATAATTATTAACTTAAAGCGATACAAGGAAGTATGACTATGTTTTTCTCTATGATGCTCAGCTCTGGATCGACTTACATATAAGGAATAGACAGATAATTGGTTTTAGGTAGGGCTATGGGTTAATCATAAAAATAAAACAAATGAGAAAAGTATAGAGAATTGAGGATATAAACAAAAAAGTAATTATAATGAATGGACATAAGATTTAAGTTAGGCACAGAGAAAAGACATAGGGAAGGTGGGAGAGAGAGAGGCTGGTATGCTCAATACATTGTAGGTGCTGGTGAGAGCAAATAATTTTAGGGTTTAGGGAATAATTAGGAAGGATTTGGGGTAGTATTGAAGAGAAGGATAAAGACTGTATAAGAGTTATAATTATTGGTCTCGACAAGGTCATAGTAGTGAGTGGTTGAGGATGATGCAAAGGACCATTGGTCGGAGGTTCAGGAATCCAAAGGTCAGGGAGTTAAAAGGGTCATCTGCATGGATATTGCAATCAACAACAAAATGTAACAGGAGTAATGCTGGAGAGCATGATAATCATCAAAAGAGCCAGTGATCCTCATTGAAATAAGGGGGGGGTGACCTGACCCTGAGAGTTGCAGATGACTGTAGCAAGGACAGATAATGGTGACAGAAACTGATGACACAAATTTGAAATCTGGGGACCTTCAGGGAAGAGAAAAGAGGATGGACTGGAGGTGGCAAAGAGGATCAGGGAGGATACCTATCACTTCTCTAGGCCCAATTTAAGAAGAGAGTGGAAATGAAATTGGCCACCATTTGAGAAGATGGTAAATAAGGGAAATGTTCAGGAAAAAAAAAAAAAAAAACCCCACACCAAAAAACCCAAAACAGGTTTCTATTAAAGCTAGATGGTACAATGAGGGGTCACAGAAGAGACTGAGGCTATAGAAGAATTTGTTAATAATGTACCATGAATTTCAGTGGTCACAGTGAGAAGAGATGGGAAGAGTGGACTATGAGGCCAGAAAAGGCACCAGGCAGCATTATAGCCTAAATAATGTAGGTATCTTGTATTTCTTTTGGTGTTTGACATCAGCCAGTCTAAAATTAGAGTCTAGTCTTCATATTTCCGAGGCGGAGGGTAGTGTCCAGGCTATGAGTAGGCGTGGGAGGTCTTGTAAGAACTAGGACTCCCCCTGGGTCCCTACTTTTCTCCTGCCACAGAAACCACAGATTTCTGCAGGTTAGAATCTTATTGCTAATGGGATCTATCTATCTTGGTTTCTATAGAAGGAAGCCTCCTGCCTGGAAGGGAAGCAATCCTACTATGAGCACAGGGCACCCAGCATCCTTTCACTGCAAATACAGGGGACTGGTCTTCCTTCAAGCACCTGGGCACCTTCTTGACTTCTAAAGGAGGCCCAGCGAAAGAACACAGTACGCACAAGAAAACTAGGAACTTGTCTGTGTCATAAGTTTAACAAACTCTTCCTCTTCATAATTGTTTTTTTTTAAAGATTTTATTTATTTATTTGACAGAGATAAACACAGCTAGAGAGGGAACACAAGCAGGGGGAGTGAGAGAGGGAGAAGCAGGCTTCCTGCAGAGCGGAGAGCCCGATGTGGGGCTTGATCCTGGGTATCCGGGATCATGACCTGAGCCGAAGGCAGACAGCCAATGACTGAGCCACCCAGGTGCCCCAATAATCATTATTTTCATCTGCAAAAGTCTAGGAAGTTTGATGGCAGCTCTCTTTTTTTCCTCATCCCTTTATTTATCCCTGGTGACCTTTATTATGAGTGTAGGAATGCACACTACCATGAAATTATGATTTAATAAAAATTCAGAGTATCTTTTGGAATTTATTATACCAGGATTATAATTTCAATTAGTTTTGACTAAACTTTTAATATTTATGTCTGTTGGAGTCAATTTTCACTCTTGAAATTGATATTAAGTACATAATATACTAGTCACGTGGCCACAAACTGGGACACACTGAAGGAACTCACAGTCTAATAAGATTATACTTGAAAAGATAATTTCATTTCCCCTATGACATGATGGAACTACATACAAGAGTCTGTTGGGGGGTGGAGTGGTAAGATAGGTAACTCAATTTGAGATGCTTTATCTGAATCTCTTTAACAAGCGTTCTCACACTGTTTTCTGCCCTGGCTTATTTGATAAATGCAACGTGTTCTTTTTCCACGGCAGTAGCTTTCTATTATAATACTTTTCAGTTAAGTGCATGGAATGATGTGTCGGTTTATAAGCAATGGATCAGAATGGACAAGGAGACTACCTAAGAGGGTTTAGATAGTTGGAAAAGCCTTCACCTCTCAGATGAGTATCTTCCATTCTAGAGACAGTTTCTCCTGCCCTGTGAGAATCTGCTTTGTAAGATGAGTAGTCTTAGTTAGAATTAGGAAAGTGCATTTTAGGGATATGGTTTGTGCAAAAAATAGGAGAAGCTGGAGGTAGGGGAGGGCACACATTGGGATGAGGCTGTGGCAAGACATGAGGTATGAGATACAGATAATACAATATGCATTAAACTGCGTGATTAAGAAGTTTGGATTAATTTTTCTGAAGGCTATCAGGAATTATGGATGATTTTGAAACGATGGCATGATATAATCAGGCATAAATTCTCAAAGGCTCATTCTGGTCATAGAGTAAGGATGAATTAGAGAAGGTTTAGACTAGAAATTGCAAGACTAGTTGAAGATACTGCCCACCCAAGCAGCCAACAATGAACAGACTGATGTAAGGCAGTGCTAACAGAAATTGAGAAACAAGAATGGATTTGAAAACAAAAAGGAAGGAGATTGAGGGAGTGATGGCTTGGACATGTGCTCACTGAAGAGAGAGGCACAGCAACATACTCTTTTTTGAAGGACTACTATGTGTTTCGTGTTAGGTACTTTTTATTTACATTATCATCTACTTATACCAATCTGAGAATTTCGTGCTGCCCCATTTTGACAGAAGAGAAAACTGAAGATCAAATAATGTATTTTACATGCCAAAGACGATCAATTAAGTTGCAGGAGAGCTAGAATCAAGCCAGGTAGCTTTGGTTTCAAATCACGCTCTTTTCCCCATCATATGATGATTCCTCCAAAATTACACCATAACAATAAGACTATTAGATTTCTAAGCTGGTCAGTTTAGGTAAATGTGGGTCCATCAAAAAAAGCATGCACTATTGGGCAGGGTGAAAGATAACGTGTGCAGTTTTGTATAAGATGAGTTTGAGGACTTGTGACTTACCCAATCAGATATATAGAGACAGCAGCTCCAAAGATTAGAAGATACATACTCTGGATACAGATCTACAGTTAGAGTTATTCATCTAATATTCCAGTAAGAGGGCACAACATGATAAAAGGACCTAGACAGAAATTTGGAGAATAAAAGCCTTTGACAGAGGCAAAAAGACCGACATAGGAGACCAAGACTAGTCAAAGACGCAGGAGGACAATTAAAACAAATGACTTTTACAAATAGTGAGAGAGAAAAAAGAGTTTCAGGAGGATTTAATTGTTCCCAGGGACAAAACGCAACAGAACATACAAGAAATGTGAGGATCAAAATATATTCCTTGGCATTGGAAATTAGGTCATTAGCAGCCCTAGTGAGAAGCAGGTCAGTGGAAAGATGAAGGTAAAAAAGAATATTAGAATTTATCAGGACTACTCTCCCCAAAACAATAAACACAGCATGGATAATAATTGGATATTATAGGCATGTGGTGTTGTATGTTACAGGAAGGCTATTCGTCAGAAATCAGGCTTCCATGATACCTAACGAAATATATCAAACAAACCAGGAAAAAAAATATATCAAACAAACCATCCAATAGAAATATGGTCAAAGAACAAGACTTGTCAATTCACACACACACACACACACAAAAAAAAGAGAGAGAGAGATAAATTTAAATTTAAGGAAAGTATGTTGATTATTTTGGGTAAGTAAAATACTGCAAAGTAAACTACAACAAGTTTCTCATTGTTGGCAAACAAATTAACAGAAATGTTTAAAATAAGGGCACCTGGATGACTCAGTAAGTTAACTGTTCAACTCTTGATTTCGGTTCAGGTCATGATCTCAGGGTCCTTCTTAAGAGTCTCTAAGTGGGGAGTCTGCTTAAGACTCTCTCTCTCCCTCTCCCTGCATGCTTTCTTTCTCTCTAAATGAAAAAAAATCAATAAATCTTTAAAACGTGTTTAAAATAGTAACAACCTGGGGCGCCTGGGTGGCTCAGTTGTTAAGCGTCTGCCTTCGGCTCAGGTCGACACCTCAGGTGACAGGCTCCTGGGATCCAGGCCTGCATAGGGCTCCTTGCTCTGCAGGAAGCCTGCTTTTCCCTCTCCCACTCCTCCTGCTTGTCTCCCTTTTCTTACTCTCTCTGTCAAATAAATAAATAAAATCTTAAAAACTAAACAACTTGACATTGAGATGAAAGTTAGTGTAATTTTCCCAGAGGGTATTTGCACAATATGTAAGGTAATGTAAATTTCCAAATGTAAATTTACTTTGATTCAGATTCATTTTTAGAAATTTGTCTTAAATATAAATGTATGCACATAAACATGAACAAATATTTAGCTGTTCAATTTTAGCTCTTGTATATTTTTTAAAGATTTTATTTATTTTACAGAAGAAAGATCACAAGTAGGCAGAGAGGCAGGCAGAGAGAGAGGAGGAAGCAGGCTCCCTGCTGAGAAGAGAGCCTGATGTGAGACTCGATCCCAGAACCCTGAGATCATGACCTGAGCTGATGGCAGAGGCTTAACCCACTGAGCAACCCAGGCGCCCTCTTTATTAATAAAGCCCCCTATATTAATAAAACTGTTAGAGTATCATCATTTCAACAATGGTCATGAATTAATGGATCTAGGCATTGATCATCAGTGGCTGTTAGATCAGATCATCAATGGCTGTTAGATCATCAATGGCTGTTAGATCAGATCATCAATGAATGGCTGTTAGATCATAACAAACAGCACAATGTTATGTGTCCTCTGAGGGCAGCACACCATACCCTCTATGGAATATTACTGCCAAAATAGGAAACCTGAATTCTGGATCTAAGTACCTGTTTCTATGAAATACAGTTGGTAGATAGTTATATCAAATGACACCAGTGATGATACAATAAAAAAAAAAATCCAGGGGGCGCCTGGGTGGCTCAGTTGGTTGGGCAACTGCCTTCGGCTCAGGTCATGATCCCGAAGACCCATGATCCAACCCCACATCGGGCTCCCTGCTCGGCGGGAAGCCTGCTTCTCTCTCACTCCCCCTGCTTGTGTTCCTTCTCTGGCTGTGTTTCTCTCTGTCAAATAAATAAAATCTTAAAAAAAAAAAAATCCAGGACAGGACAAATAGTATAGGTCCACTGACCTATTTTTTCTTGTTCTTTTTTTCCCCCCAACAAATAAATTGCAAGGAAATAAAGAGAGAGATGAAGAGGAACCTTTTGATTAAAAGAGACTTACTGACCACCTGCAGCATATGGATCTTCTCTGAATGACGATTTAAATAATTTGGGGAGGGGAACGGCAGGAGGGAGGGAAAAGGTATCAAGGATTTTTGAACACTGCTTGAATATCTGATATTGGATAATATAAAGAAGTATTTGAATTTTTTGAGGTGTGATAATGGTGTTATGGTTATGTTAAAAAAGAAAAAAAAGGTAGAGTGGGTAATGGATGAGGGTATAGATAAAATATGAATGACCAGAAGTTGATAATTATTGAAGATGGGTCAATGGGTATATGGTAGTTCATTAAACCAATCTTGCTTAAAAACAACTATCACAAAAACAAAAACAAAAACAAAAAAACCCCAAAAACTAACTACCACAAACCTATTTTAATAATGGGGTTGTGATTAAATAATTTATGGCATACCCATGAGATAAAATAACATGCAAATAGCAAAATGTCCTTTATATTATATAGTCTATAGTATGGTTAATAACATTCAGATACTCAAATGTTCATAAAATATTAATAAATGTAAAAAAGTCACAAAGTAGCACGCAGAGAATATTCCCATTCCCATGCACAGAATGGAAATAAAGACCCCAAACATGTGGTAATTTTCCCTGAAAAAGAATTGGTGATTGTGAAGGGAAAGGCATTAGAAGGAGAATTTAGGGCCATGGGACATTTTATATTTTTAGCTAAGAGATCTTTATATATTGTTTTATTTATAGTTAATCTGGTCAAGGGCTTACTATTTATCCCATGTTATGCTGGCACTTTACAACCTTATGAAGCATCTGTGAGATAACTATATTTATTTTTAAGAGAAGCCAAGTATAGAAATTTTGAGACAGTTGCCTAAATTAAGTAGCTAGAAAGAGAGCCAGGATTCAAACCTGAGGTTGGACTCGAGATCCTTCACACTTAGCCACTGCCTCTTGTGGAAAAGCGAGGAGAAGCAGAGATAGAAAGTCCTAGAGGGAGAAAACGGATGGATGGAGGGAAAGCTCTGAGTACACACAGTGAGAAGAGCCCATCCACAGCAGGGGTGAAGTCCGACGGTGTGTCTGTCGAGTGGGGTTTTCCTATCTGACTAGAAACGTTTGTTGTTGTTTTTTCCCCCACACAAAAGGTCTAACACAGTTAGATTTTTTCCTTAATAATTGAAAATTTTTCAGTTTTATTTTACAAACCATCTTTTTCTTTTGTAGGAAATTTCTGTTTCCATATACTAAATACTGAGAAAAGTTCATTCTGTTCAATGGGCTCATCTGCTCATGTACAATAGCACATTCTACTAGTTACTGTGCCTTTATTTTACATTTTGATATTTATCCACAAAATCAATGTTAAGCATGCACTATGTGCTTGGCATAATGTTTAAATGTTTGTGGCGAAAAAGACCTAGAGACATTCATATCCCCAGCTCTCATGAAGCTCATCGAAGTCCAGGAATCACAAAATTTTTCCATAAATAGAGAGTAAATATTTCAGGCTTTGCCATTAATTCTGTCTCTATTACAACTAACTCAACTCTGCCACTGGAGCTGAAAAAGGCCAGACAATACATGAATGAAGAATGCAGCTGTTTTCTGACACAAATTTTCTTACAAAAACAGGAAGGGGGCCGGATTTGGCCTGAGAGCCTTGTTCTACGTTGGCAATGGAATTCTGTGTATCGTGGATTGTTAATTCTCTGTGGAAGTGGGAATGGAAATTTAAGAGACTCTCTATTTTGTTGTTACGTGGTTCTAGTCCCCTGTTGTTTGGGATTGAGATGTGGTAACGGACGTCTTTGCCCCAGACGGTGCAAGTGAATGTCTGTTATCCTGAAATAGTGAACAGAGTCCTCTTTTCACTCTGTAGTTTTCCAGTGAGGATGGCAAAACTGTATGGTTATGCTAAGTTTAGGAGCTACAACAATGATCTCCCTCAGTAGGAAAAGGAATCAGATTATCAGCTAAGGCAAAACCGTGACAGGAAGATATAAAGGATGTAGAGAAGTTCCTTTACTGAAAAAGCTTTTCCAAAGGGCGTATTAGGAAAGGACTGGGAAGGAGGTCAGCTGGGATTCTTACCCAGTGGTGTCTTAGGTCGGGCTGCTGGAGTAAAGCACTAGTGGGGGGCTTGTAAGTAACAGAAATGTGTCGCTCACAGATCGGGAGGCTGGAGGTCCAAGGTCAGGGTTCCAGTTTAGTTAGGTTTTGATGGGAACCCTCTTCCAGGATGTGAACTGCTGGCTTTCTTGCTATGTCCTTACAGGGTGGGAAGACTGAAACCTATATCTCCCCGTGCTCACCCCATTCCTGAAGATTCCTCCTTCATGATCTAATTACCTCGCAAAGGCCCTGCCTCCAAATACCATCCCACTGGGGATTTGATTTCAACATAGGAATTTGGAGGAAGACACAGACTTTCAGTCCATAACAAATGGTATCGACACAAAAGGAAGGAGATAGTTGGGGGATGGAATCAAAAGAAACTAGAACAGTAAAGGAATAGAGCCTGGGAGAAGCATTAAAGAGTCACTGGTTTTTTTGGATCATTATCACAAACAGAACATTACTGATAACCTGTATCTACCTCAAAAAAAAAAAAATCTAGCCTAAATACTTGCTTCCTTCTTACTCTGAAAGGAGACAAGTGTTCCTCTGGCAACAGTTCACAGGGGAAGGAACAATCGGATGCTTCTATTTCAGGAATATTTACCTCCCTATTTGCCAAATGTAGTTTTCAAAAAAACTACTAGAGTTGAGATAAATTTTAAAGCTACACCCATAATGTGTTTCCTGTTGATTTTTTTTTTTAAGATTTTATTTATTTATTTGACAGCGAGAAACACAGCCAGAGAGGGAACACAAGCAGGGGGAGTGAGAGAGGGAGAAGCAGGCTTCCCGTGGAGCAGGGAGCCTGAAGTGGGACTCGATCCCGGATCTCCAGGATCATGACCTGAGCCGAAGGCAGTCGCTTAACCAACTGAGCCACTCAGGCATCCCTCCTGTTGATTTTTAAAATCAGTATTTTCTCACTCCCTGTTGCCTCCGCTGTGCCGGCCAGCTGCCCTGGGTTCGGTTTTTTCTGCACTGCCTCCCCTTGGACCTACACTTGGAAACCGGACTGGCTGTGAAGAGTGTAATGCCTCAGTTTCAAGGTGAGCTCCCTTCCAAGCCGGAGGGAGGACCCTCCCACAAGCTCCTGTGCTACTGTTTTTGTGAAATTGGCAAAGATAGGATTTTTAAAACTGTAATTGGACAACATTCTCTTTTTTTGATCCTCCTTTTGCTACTTTGCACTTCTGTGGTGTGGGAGGTTTGGGGGAAGCTGCAGGCATTTCTGGGATCTGGCGGAGGGGAGAGGTTGAGAACTAGGCTATGCGGAAGCGCTTCAAAGTCACTCCCAAGGGGCAGTTCTGTTATTGCTGTTGTTGTTAGCCTAGCAATTCCACGTGGAAACAGCTTGTAGCTGGCTCCCGAGTGGGCTCCCAGCCTGCCTAAGCACCTCAAAATGCAGAGCAGAGCTATCTGATTTGTGGGTGTCTTTGAGTGTTCTGTATGTGGAAGAGAAAGAAGGGTGGGTAAAAGGTCTGTCCCAGGGGCAGACAGCCTCCCCTGCACACGCCCTCCTCGGACCAGCCAGCACGGAGTGACTGGAGGAGGCTGAAGGAGGTAACCGGCTGACCCCGGACCTTCATCAGGCCGCTTACCCCCTTGGCAGAGAGACCGCGGGCCTACTTTGTAACCCCACTTATTCCTTGGCCCAGTTCTGCTTCCTCTCTTTTTCACTTATTAATCTCTACTAAATACCATCTACCCCTCTCTCTGCCTCAGCATCTGCTTCTGCATAATTCAACTGTGACAGTAATCTTAGGAAAATTTTGTGGAAGGATAATTTCCAGAAAATGGTAAAAGGACTCTGATGCAGATATAAAAGTGAACATATGTTGAAGAACTTATTTTACTCATGGTATGAGGCAGAGGCTACAAGTGATTCAAAGGAAAAGTCAAAACACTATGAATTAATATGGAATAAAAGGATGTTGAGATGAATTGCAAATGGAGACAAAACTAGCTTTTCCAGAGGGTGGAGGAAATGAATTAAATTACTTCTGAAAGAGACAGAATGTGCAATTATCAGCTACCTACAATTTCTTAAAAAAAAATGTCAAATAGCTCAGTGACAATGAACAGGATTGGAATCTGATAACCTAGAAGAATATAGTATAGAAGATGCATTTTCCTGTTGAAACACATTTTTTTTTTGTACATCTCTTATTTGCAAAAGTGCTTTCCATCCTACCTCACTTTTACTTTCAAAAGAAATAACAGGTAAAGTTTAGTCAGTAAATTCTGTTGGGATTTCAGCACACACATAGATTAAAAATATTTTATAAAATTCCAAACATTACTGGATTAAGTAATAAGAAAAACTCAACAAAAGTATAAATAGCTATAAATAACTATCATTAAAAAGTAAGCATAGTGGGGGTGCCTGGGTGGCTCAGTTGCTTAAGTGACTGCCTTGGGCTCAGGTCATGATCCTGGAGACCTGGGATCGAGTCCCACGTCAGGCTCCCTGCTCCGCGGGAAGCCTGCTTCTCCCTCTCTCACTCCCCCTGCTTGTGTTCCCTCTCTCGCTGTGTTTCTCTCTGTCAAATAAATAAAATCTTTAAAAAAAAAAAAGTAAGCATAATATTAGCCCAGTATTTGCTCTATTATTCAAACACAAGCTTTGTAACAGAATCATAAACCCAAGCCGACTCATTTTGAACAACAGATTATTATCAAATTTAGTGTGTTGTAAATATAAATACTGAATTACACAGTGACTAAGAAAATATGTAGTATAGATACATAATCTATAATAATATTATCGATATGTTGGTGACCTAGGAAGGTGGTTTAGAAATGTATACAATTATGTCCAATTAAACAACTCTTTGGGGCCCAAATTCATTTGTTTCTTGCAATTGTGTTAGAAATTCACAAACGAGATCACCTTCTGATGAGCCTCTCATTTTCAAGTTCAATTTTAAAAGTACATGTCTGCCTTAATTAAACTATAAGAAAAAAATATGAAGTCTTCAGAAGTATGTGGACTTTTTTTTTTTTAATTTATTTGACAGAGATTGAGAGAACACAAGAGAACACAAGTGGGGGGGGGAGCAGAAGGAGAGGGAGAAGCAGGCTCCTCATGAAACAGGAAGCCGGATGTGGGGCTCAATCCCAGGACCCCTGGATCATGACCTAAACCAAAGGCAGATGATTAATGACAGAGCCACCCAGGCACCCCAGTTTGTGGACTTTAAAATTGAATTTTATTAGGTGGGAAATTGTTCACAGTATTTTATTAATATTTTGTAATGGTAACATTTAAATTTTCCAATTCAAATGTTTGAAGTCTGACAATAGATTTTAAGTGATTGATGTGAGTAATTTTAAATGTGTTTAATATTTTAAGGGTGCTATTTATTCCTCACAATCCAGTGATGTGTATAGGTGGTTATTTGTACAATTCTTTCACTTCAAATGAAAGAATAGAGTTCTTTGTATTCAAGAAAATATTCGGAAGCCTGTTCCAAAGATACAGAATTGCTCTCAGAAAACACTAGGAGAAAACAGGCTGTATTGTTCTTCCTCAAAGAGCACAAAAGGCAATCAAACGAGGGAACTAGAATATGGTAATTATTGAGAATGTTGATGGTACCCTTAAGATTAAGCCATTGAAGATAAATGTTTTTCTGGGGATGAAGTTCCTGAAAATCTATTAAGTGGGCTGGGGAAAGGATGGCAAACTTCTGCTTCTGCCTTGCACAAAACAGTCCATTTGGGTAATCTACCAAATCATATTTCTTGATTTTGCTTATAGACGTGGGCAATGAAATTGACTACTAAGGAGATAACAAATAGATATGAGGAATAACAACAACAACAAAAACCAGGTAAAATGAAGATAATAAAGGTGCTATTTCTCAAAGAGCTTTGGCAGGTCAGGATTTGAAGACATAAAAACATATGTGTTCCCTTTTGTTTGCAAGGCAGCCTCTGACAATGAAGATGAATTAAAGCCTCAGGAAGCTAATGCCCTTGATGTTAATTCCCTTACAGTTCTCTTTCTTGCAGAAACTCCTTGGAGATCAGATGGCTAAGACCTAATCTTTATTTCATGTTTCTGTAACTTTAAAATGAATTTCTCTCTGCTGCTTCTCAGATACTGACAATAAATCCATAATGCAAATCCTGAGAACACTTGATTTTGAAAGAAACCAAAGAAACAAAGCCAAAACCTTTATTCTAGATTAATATATGTTTTTGAATCAGTAACATAATGGCTAAACAATCACATTAGAATCGACACTTGCAGTTTTAAAGTGGGGGAGATAACTCAGGGGCATGTGAAGCACCCTCTCAGGTGATGAATCTTGGTTGACTATTATTGATGAAAACATCAAGGCAGCTCTTCACTGGGTTATAAAATACTGTGACTATTTTAAATTGCCCTCATTCTTTTTAGTTTTCCAACACTCCTACTTTTGACGAAACCAAGCACTGCGGTGTGAAGGCTTGTGTCCTGCTCAAAATTACTATGTTGAAATCCTGACCCCCAAGGTGATGGTATTAGTTGGTACCTTTGGGAGGTGATTAGATTATGAGGGTGGAGCCTCATGAATGGTATTAGTGCCCTTATAAATAGAAGCCTGGGGTGCTTGGGTGGCTCAGTCCTTAAGTGACTGCCTTCGGCTCAGATCATGATCCAGAGTCCTGGGATTGAGCCCCACGTGGGGAATCCCTGCTCAGCAGGAAGCCTGCTTCTCCCTCCCTCACTCCCCCTGCTTGTGTTTCCTCTCTTGCTGTCTCTCTCTCTCTCTGTGTCTCTCTCTGTCAAATAAATAAATAAAATCTTAAAAAAAAAATAGAGGCCTCAGAGAGTTTTCTGATCCCTTCCACCACATGAAGATACAGGGCAAGTTAGCAGGCTACAACCAAGAAGAGGGACCTGACTAGACTTTGATCTTGCTTCTACCCTGATCCTAGATTTCCAACTTCCAGAAATGTGAGAAATAAAAATCAGTTGTTTATAAGCTACCCAGTGTCTGGTATTTTTGTTATAGCAGTCCAAACAGACAAAGACACCAAAATATTTCCAGTGTGTTTTAAAATATAGAAACAGCTATGATATAATCCCACTTTTTAAAACAGTAGATGAATAAATTTTAACATTATATCATGCTTGTAGGCAAACTTCTTGAGAAGTCCCTTAAAAAATAAAATGTGGGGACATCTCTGGGTGGCTCAATTGGTTAACTGTCCAACTCCTTTTTGTTTTCTCTTTTTAAGAATTTATTTATTTATTTGACAAAGAGAAACAGAGCTAGAGTGGGAACACAAGCAGGGGGAGTGAGAGAGGGAGAAAGCAGGTTCCCCCCAGGCAGGGAGCCCGATGTGGGGCTCGATCGCTAGACTCCAGGATCATGACCTGAGCCGAAGGCGGACACTTAAAGACTGTGCCACCCAGGCGTCCCTAGCGTCTAACTCTTGATTTTAGCTCAGGTCTCAGGGTTGCGAGATTGAGCCCTGTCTTGGGCTCTGTGCTGGGTATGGAGCCTGCTTAAGATTTCTCTCTCTTTCTTACCTTCTGCCCCCAACCCACTAATAAACAAAAACAAAGAAAATGAAGACACACACAAAAAAGTGTTATCTTAAATCTCCTAATTCATACTGTTTACTAGTTATGATTATTAACATGGCCCATGGCTTGAGAGTAGGTATATGAGGAATAGGAATTATTTTAAGGCTGGCACATATAAACACTGGGAATTGTACTATTCATGCAGTATTATCATAAAACAACTTTATTATTTGGACTCCTACCACCACTTTAAACTTATTCATATGGACCACGTCCTCCCTCACATGTGGATGCACATTTATGAACTGTGACCAGACTCCTTATTGAAATCCCTATGGGCATTTTCCCATTTCAATTCCAAAATGAACCAAATAATTTTAAATTGAGATTTTTAAATTTAAATTGAGATTTTAAATTGAGATTTCTTCTTTTCCTTTGGCTGATTTCTTATTATCTCACAGCCACCTCTCATGTGAACAATACTGCTTTTTTTTTTTTTTTTTTTTTAGCATCTCTTCTGTCCTGGTCACTGTGCTAGGCAAACCAGACACAAATGATCACTTCTTTCAAGGATCTTACAGTCTGATCACAGGAGAAAGATAGTAAAGGTTTAAAAAGACAAGGGTAAATGAATAAATGACGGGCATGCAATACAAAAATGGAAGAAACACATGAAAAGCTTTGACTGACCTCTCTGTAGGGGTGGTCAAAATCTGAGGGTCATCTCAGCAGGTATGCCCATCCCAGCTTCCTGGAAAAAGCAGTGTTGCTTATTCCCCATACTACAAATAAGCCTGAGCTCTGACATTTAACTGAGTTTTACAAAAGTCTGGGAATAGCCTGAGTTTATCACCTAGAATAAACACCCTCCTGCGTTACCTGGTGAATCTTAGAACCCCGGGGGACAAAAGCTATGCGCAGAGTCACTGCCTACAGAATGAGGGTCAGTTTCACCAGCGTGAAGCTGAAGGCATTTCTCAATTTTACAACACAGGCCCACTGGACCAGAGCACAAGACCGGCCTGGGATGATGGACAGTAGGTTCAGCCTTTTCCTTCCAGGTAACACATTCTCATCATTGTGAATTGATCAAGATGTGCGATCAAGATATCACACCTCCGAAAGCCAGGTTACTCAGCTTTTAATAACACAATTCTTCTGACAAAGCCTACTCACTCTTAAGGAGCCCTTCTCTAAATCTGGTGCAATTCCTTATTGTAATATGTCCTCCGTTATAAGTAGAAAAGAGCCCTCCGTATTCATATGAGTGATTTAGACCAATCTATCTTTTAGGCAGTTCCTGGGTGAAAATTAGAAAGATATCCCAGAAACAAATCACAATCTTCACATACAGGTCAATCTAAATCCAAATTTAAATAGAAAATATTTTCTAAATATTTAGAGACATGTGATTTACATTTATATGTGAATTCAAATCATGTGGTTTGAAATCCACTCACCAATAATCAGAACTTATAATAATAACAATGCACAGGGAATTGCTTTTTCATATCCTGTCTGTTGGCTACCGTCAAAAGATTGTTTTTAAGAACAAAATAACGAAATTCCCTAAAGATGTTTCAGAATTCACTGTAAAGAGCGAGAACTGCTTATGAATTGCTCCAAGCACAATCTTTCCAGTCCAGATCTAATTTAATCCACCCGATTAGACGAATTTGACTCTACACACAACTAAGCCACTTAAGGGCCTGAATTCTTGTTTTTATCTTTGTGCTCTCGCATCTAGTCAGTGCCTAGTTGCAATATTTTGTAAAAGCCTGAGTGAAGAAATGGAAGAATTACCTATATGTTCAACCACTCAATAGCCTCATGAGAGCGGTCAATTACTTAGCCAACCAGAGGCACAATTTCATTCCCTGTACATATTCCATACAATACCGCCTGTTTGACGTTATTAGTATTGTTGTTTTAAACAAGTGAAATGAATCTGTTTAGAGTTAGATTTCTAAGTAGTGTGTTCCAGTCCAGTCAGGCAATGGGGAATCAGGCTGGGCAAAGTGTCTAGGAATCAGTAAAACCATTTGCTCATATTGAAAGAAACTCTAGTCAGGATACCGCACAGACATGATGGCAGGTCCTTGATTGCTACTCTAGTGATTCAGAAGGAAACATTGTGGCCAATGATATTCACATACATGCTCTTTGTTACAGAGTCCTAACTATTTTTTTATTATTGTACAATTTTTTTATTATTGTACAGCAATAGGTTCATCTTTTCTATCGATAGACTAAAGACATGTTACAGAGTCTTTTGAAGGTGGCCTTCCAGAAAGACTTTCACTTGCAAACAAGCCTCAAATACCAGGTCTGTCGTAATCTTCCTCAATTTCAGAGTGTTTTTTCAGGCCAATTTTGGTGGACATATGAAATTTCACAGATGGTACTATGTTAGTGAGAGATGGATGTTTTTAAAAACACATGTTGACAAGGAGAATATTTTTTTTATGTCAAACATACCGGAGCTTCTTCCTCCTCCTACCTCATTCTAGTTTCCTCTTAGAAATGTCCTGTAAATGTCGAGGTTGAAAAGGGATGACTGGGTGATGGTTAACACCAATGTTATTGAATGTACTTAATGCTAGTGAACTGTATGCTCAAAATGTTTGCACTGGTAAGTTTTAGGTTATGTATATTTTACAATTCAAAGAAAAAGATTGTAGAAGTATTAGATTCCTGTGTAAATACGATTGTGCTAAATAATGAAGCCCAATTTATTTTTATTGCATAAATACTGGATTAGTTCATTATTTCAATAGAGGGGTAGAGGGATAAAAGAAAGTCTCAGCCAGCTTTAATCTCACCAGATTAAGCAGTTGGGGTTTTGTCTGTTTTTAGAGTTAATCTGGGTCCCTGAATAGCTGCATACCCCTGGCGAAGACGAGTGTATTTTAGATGAAGAATTCCTTTGAAGATTTCTGGAATTTTTGGTGGTTCTATTCCAAAACATCCAAAAAGGTTTAAATGCCAATATTTTTGCTCATCAACAGCTAACGGGACCAGCCTGAGTTGACATTTTTGAATGCAAAGGAAAATTTATGCTTTAGTGGAAAACTATGGGTTTCTAACATTCTAGAGGACAGCTCTTTGGGTTATCTTATTCTGATTCTATGGAAGCAATTTTGCAACTGTGTATAGATAACTCATAACAATGCAAAATAATTCTTGTCTGCAGACATACAAATTCTTTCCTATCTGGGTAAAGGTTTGAATGATTCTTCCCTATCTTGTGGAAAAACCAGTTTGCATCCATCTACATATTTATTTCAATATTCCTTATCTACAACTGTGTCTAAGCTTTGGATTCTCGTCAGACTGTGTTATAACATCTGCCAGGTTTTTTCACTGATTACAAGTTAAATAACATCCTTAACACCTGTTCATTTTTATATCTGTGTGAGAATCAAGATTTTATCTTTTTTGAAAATTGGCTGTTAACAAGAACAAATGAAGAAATTTGTTTTCCTTTAAGACATAGGGAGAGAAAACAAGGAAGTTTTTAAGTTTGTCATTTGTCCAGCACTGTGTATCATTTAGGAAAGGATTCACATCAGAAAGTTAATTCTGTAATAAGGATTATTTTACTGACGGAAGTTTATCTATAATGACTAGTTTTCTCAAATTTATGTTGCTTCTTGAGTACTTTTTGAGTTAAAAATTTATACCATGGCTCATCTGTTCCTAAAATTCTAAAAGATTATGTAAAATGAACCATAGGTAGCATTTTTTTTTTCCTATGGAAAATTCCATAGCAAATAAGCTACCTGGAAAAAAAAGAGTGTGGTGCAGATTTTGACAGCAGCTGTTTAACTAAAATTCAAACTATTTTCAATAAAGTATAATTGGTATGTTTTAATTCTAAATAAAATATGATTCTCCTTTTCTCATCTAAACATCTATGGATGGTACAAGTGTTTGTGGGCCCATGTGTGCAGAGGAGAGCAGAGAGCATGGGGAGACATTTTTTAAATCACTGAATTTCGAAAAGCATGCATTAGCTTCAACAATGTCTCCAATAAATACTTTTGGGATGGATTAAATATTTCCTTACAAATGTAAAAAGAAATCAAGGCACTATTGGATATGTCAGTGAGAAAAAAGTCTGCAATATGTGCTTTTGTGGAACGACTCAGAACTCTGTTTACCTGAATATCTTGGAAAATATTTAAAGATTGGCAAAAACTTTTAAGTATGTCTAGTAACAGTATGCTTTTAATCAAGTAGCTGGAGACAATGGTCAAGGTAATCTATACTGAGCTTGATCACCAGCTGTGCCATAGGGAGAACCCTCACCAGAATCCTTCATTCTCCCAATTTCTCCAAGATAGGTGTAATAGGGTTCTCTAGGGAGAGACAACCAAAAGGATTTAGATGTAAATACACATACAGGCATACACATACCATCACACACACACGCATCATATGCTTATCTGTATCAGAAGATTTCTTATGAGGAATTGATTTATGGGATTACAGAGGCTGACGAGTCCTAAAATCTGTAAACCAAATCCTGGGATTGCTGAAGGCTGGCGGACTGGAGACCCCCAAAGAGTCAGTATTTCAGTTAGAGTCTGAAGCAGGAAAGAACTACTATTCCAGCTTACAAGACAATTAGGCAAAGCAAGTTCCCTCCTACTTGAAGTAGGTTCCGCCGCCTTTGTGTTCTATTCAGGGTCTCAGCCAACTACAGGAGACCACCCACATTGAGGAGGGCAATCCCTTTTATTCAGGCAACCACTTCAAATGTTCTTCTCATCCAGAAACACCCTCCCAGAGGCACTTGGGATAATGTTTAACTGAATGTCTGGCCTCCTTTGACCCAGTCAGGTTGACACTTAAAATTAACCATCACAGGAGGCCAGCAAGGCCCCAGGGCTAAGAGAATTTGTGTTATTGAAACTGCCTGAAAGTATAAAGTGGAACAAAAATCAAACTGGCTGTACCAATGCTTCGGCGAGTCTCGATTTTAAACTAAGTAACCTTTTTCCTTCTCTTTCATGAACCTTCCCTACCTTGCCTCCTCCCTCTTCTTAGCCTTTTGTTTCAGGAACCCACATTCACCCTGAAAATTGACGAAGGAGGCTGGCACCCTTCCGCGATTCCTGGGGAAAACCACGAGATCCCGTATTTCCATCTAACCCTCCGGTCCTTCCCTTCAGCAGGGCTTGCGGTTTTGAAGCCCTTAGCCTGCTACACAGCCTCCTCCTCCCTTTAAAGATGTCCTCTTTAAGCCCAAACTGTCCTCACATTATGCATGTGGGCTCCTGAGGTCAGTTTTCGACAACAGGAGCACATCTATTTATTCCCGAATTCTGTCTCTCTAGATAAAACAGGTCTAGAATATTCCCTTGCACACAGACACAGTTTTCCCAAAGTTATCTTCTGGGTATTCTAACATGTTTTGATGGTCTGGGCGTGGAGGGTAAGTAGAATCCATTATTTGTGCATTTACATTTGATTTCTGAGTCTAGAGAGTCACATTTGCTTTCTGATTACTCCAGAATCTCTGGGATCGCTTATTGCAATGATTCCAGAAAAGGCTGACAAATAAAGTAGCACTTTAGCTGGAAAATAATGTGAAGAGACTAGGGAACACACATTTCTTCACGTAAGTGGAGAATTAGGACAAGAGGACATAGACTAGATTGAAACAAACAAGGATGAAAGAATGAGAATCAATATGTATATTATATTCAATATTATAGATAGTCCAGGGACTTTTCATAAACTGACTCATTTAATTTTCATAATAACTATTTGGTAGGTTTTGTCATTCCTGGTTCATAGATAAAACAGCTTATAAGAAGCACAGTCGGAACGCTCCCCTGGTCTGTTTGATTTCAAAAACACTATGTTCTTCCCATTTCATCTACAGATTTTGTCTTTTCTTGCTCACTCTTTTCCTTTCTTAAAAAAATGAAATATGGAAATCACATAAAAGCTGAATATTAATGTATTTATTACCTTTTCTATGTTTCGTAATCATGTGCACTATCCTTTAATTTGGAACATTAACATGTGAATGTGTATCATCTTGAGAATAGGTATGTATGTACATACACTCAAAGCAAGGTTGGTAAACTTGGTTGTGTATAGAAGCTGGCCATCAATAGATGTGTGAAATTAAGATTCTTGACTTAAAAACTGAGAACAGAACTTGTATCCATGGTGACTCCACGAATATGCCAACACCTGGCAAAGCTCACTCGGAAACATCTTGTCAGCTTCTTTCAGAAAGGCACATAAAAAGGAGAAACAGAACAAGAAACCCATTGAAAAGCAAGTCGTGAGTAATAGAAATTAAGGAAATACACTTAATCACCTGTTTGTTTCCCATGTGTAAGTCACTGAGGAAGCAGAGATGAACAAAATATGATCCTGGCCCTCAAAGAGCTAATATTTTTTTTAAAGATTTTATTTATTTATTTGACAGAGAGAAACACCAGAGAGGGAACACAAGAAGGGGGAGTGAGAGAGGGAGAAGCAGGCTTCCTGTGGAGCAGAGAGCCTGATGTGGGGCTCGATCCTGCGACTCTGGGATCGTGACATCATGACCTGAGCTGAAGGAAGACGCTTAATGACTGAGTCACCCAGGCTCCCCAAGAGCTAATATTTGTATAAGAAGAGAGACATATGTATAGAAATCACAATACCTGTCGACAGTCATGGACGTAAAAACACAAAGGGTAAAAGGTTTGTTGAGGGGAAGAATTCGACTCGGGGCTTGAATGAACGTAATATTCCTGAGGGGGCACTGATATGTGAGGCAGTGAGCAGCAGTAGAATCCGTGCCCTGAAGAGGAGGTCAGTCAGTCAGGAATGTCCCATGATGCCGTTGAAGCCAAGCCACCACGCGACCCACTCACTGGCCTGTGGAAGGTTTTAAAGGAACTTACTCTATAGGCATCAATTTCCTTTATATTACTAATCTCAATGGATGTGTTTCAGTTATCAATCTGATATGTCAGGAGAAATTAGGGCTATTAATCACTTCTTACACCTAGAAAGGCTTCCTTTCTTTGGCTTTTTTGGTTCTTCAGTAAATGAAAAGTCTTTTTTTTTTTTCCCTCTGTAGCTACTCTCAAATTCCTATGTCCACCATGTCTCTTCTGAGCTCCAATGTCACCACTAAGAGTTTCTCGTGGCAAATAAAAGCCATTATACCTGAAGCTGAAAATGAAGTCATGTACTTTTCCCTCTTTTCCCACTGTAAGCCCGGAATTAGTCCAGTGTTCTTTTTCAAAGCAAATAACACGATTGCATCCAGCTAGTTGCTAAAATCAGGAATTCAGGAGTCATCCTTAATACCTCTCTCTCCCTAAAATACCAGGTCCAGTACATCTATATTCATGTTAATATTCCCTTCAATTATCCCACATCCATCTCTCTCTCTCTCTCTCTCTCTCTCTCTCTCTCTCTCTCTTTTAGCCACGCTGGCTTATTCTGGTGTCCAGATACACAATCCGTCTTCCTGCCTTGAGGATTCTGCATGTGCAGTGTATTTCATTTGGCATTTTCTATCTCACCCGTCCCACCATAATGACCACGCTTGTTTTCAGACCACAGCTCAACTACAAATTTTTTTTTAAAAGATTTTATTTATTTATTTGACAGAGACATGGCGAGAGAGGGAACACAAGCAAGGGGAGTGAGAGAGAGAGAAGCAGGCTTCCCGCCGGGCAGGGAGCCCGATGTGGGGCTCAATCCCAGGACTCCGGAATTATGACCTGAGCTGAAGGCAGATGCTTAATGACTGAGCCACCCAGGTGCCCCTTAACTACAGATTTCTTGATGACAACATTTATAATCTTCCTTGTTAGATCTTTTTTCTGTCACATCTTATCATGAACTCTGGTGGTTTATAACCCTTAAAACAACTGTAAAGATCAATTTCATAATTATTCATTAACTTACTTCATTAATCACCACTAGACTGTAAGTTACCTGAGATTGGGGAACTATCTGTATTGTGCTAATACATAATAGAATTGAAATACATATTTGATGAAGGGGCACCTGGGTGGCTCAGTTGGTTTAGCGACTGCCTTCGGCTCAGGTCATTATCCCGGAGACCCTGGATTGAGTCCCACAGCGGGCTCCCTGCTCGGCGGGAAGCCTGCTTCTCCCTCTCTCACTCCCCCTGCTTGTGTTCCCTCTCTAGCTGTGTTTCTGTCAAATAAATAAATTCTTAAAAAAAATAAATACATATTTCATGAATGAACAGTAGAATAAGCTAACAACTGAACTAGAGGCAGAGAGGGTAGAAAGTGGGCAGTAATCTAGGCTTGTACTAACATAGTAATAGTTGGGTTGGAATAGATGGTTAAGTTTTGGGAAATGGCACAAAAAATACAATTAATAAAAATGCTTATTTTTGGGGTGTAGGGATTTAGGGAAAGGGAGAATCAAGGAGAACTCCTAAATTTCAAGGGTGTTTGAATTTATTCACTGTTCAGTCTAAGAAGTGCTGAGGACTAATGATAGACCAAAGAATACCAACAGAAAGAAGATGGGGACAGTGGCAGAGAAGAACCAAGAAAGGAAAAAAATATGAGGGAAGAGACCGTCTGTATGATGAATAATATAAATACCAGTTCCTTATCAAAATTCTAATTTATATAGTAGAGATTTGTGGTTTTCTATTTTATTCAAAGGATGATATGCTAATATAATTTATTTTGAGGCCCAAATCATCCCAGATGTGAGCAGTGGGAGTGATTTCATTTGGCTTCTGTGGCTTTTGACAGCCCCCCATTACTCTTTGAATATTTCCTTTCTTTCTGGCACAGCAATGTGTTCCAGCTTCGTCTCATACTTTTTTCCTCCAGTCTTGTTGAAATCAGCCTTCTTTCTCTTTGTTTTCCTTCCTTTTTTATGTTTTTAGTTTTACAAGGACTCCTGGTTCCTTTTAGTAGAGAATGATACTAGTGATCAAGATCTGGGTGCTAGGTACACACACACACACACACACACACACACACACACACACACACAATGTGCGTGTGTACATATATACACACATTTATATCTATATCTCCCTGCCTATCTAAAACCATGAATTAACATTGCTATCTCCAAATTTTAACACCACAGGATTCCTTCTAGTCTTCTTTTTCGTATCAGTGCCTCTACCTAAGGACAGCGAGAAACTGACTCTCGTTATGCTTAGTTATTAATCAGTCTCTCTGCACGTAGTCCTGGCCTGTGTATGATCTCCCGCCACTTTCACCACTGTCCCCGCACACACACTGCCTTTTCCCTCCGGGGTTATGACACTCTTCACCAGGCCAACGCCTGCACGGAAGCCCTCCCAGCCTCTCGTGGGCTCTGGCACCCTGAGCAGGCGACCTCCCTATGCAAAAGCCCTCCTCACTCTGCCGTGGTCCCCACAGTCAGTGTCGGGCATCCCCTTGCACGGGCACCTCCTAGCACAGAAGCCCTCCTCGCCTGGCAACGGTTCTGACCTTCCACACTATCCACTGCCCCCTTGGGCTCCAAGCCCACCTCAACTACGACAGCCTTACAGAGCATGGACTCCTCCAGCGTCTTTGGAGAAGAGTAGGGGAAGACAGCCTACATAGTCTTTGTAAATCTACTTTTTATATATAATTATGCTTCCTCTATTTTCAAATGCCTCTCTCCTATGTGACTTTTATGTTATTTCATTTTATTAATGCTATCTTCTCTAGGATGTTCTTTCTCGACCATGGGAATTATTGACAATATTTGAGAAGGTCGATGTGATTTTATAGAGACAATATAACCTATGCACAGTACATCTGGGCTGTTCATTCGTTTAGGAAGATAAATGTACTTTGAGTAAAAATATTTTGGTGTGAGTCTCAGCTTTGCCGTGTGATCTTCACTTCCCAGTATCTCAGTTTCTCCCCCTTAAAATCTTCATTTTCAATTAATTTTTAGCATCAGGGACTTGGTCCTAGGTGCTTCCTTTGCTTGGATCACACTGATCTTGGATGTGAAATTTATTTACTCTGGTCAGTCAAATCTCGGTTCTCTGAAGAACTGGCATTTGAATAGGATTTTCCTTTATATCCCTTCTGTAGTGTGTGAAAGTCTCGAATCAGCTGGGAACATTTGTTTAGTGAGTTGGTGATGAAGAGTGTAAATGACATTTTATAAAAAAGAGTTCTGTAAGGAAAATGCTGTATCAGCTTACTAGTCAATACAGATTAAACGTTATATTAGGACAAAGGGTTGTACATGGTAATGATGGTTGAGACGGTGACAAATACCAAAAGCACCTTGGGGAAAATTTTGTACCGTCCAGGCCACCTAGAAACATCTAATATTAGTATGTAGGTCTCCCCTATCCCCTTCCCATAGGGACTTAGGCCTTAATACCTCAAGTTTTCCATAAACCTCAAGTATGCTGCGTTGTAGAAATGCTGAAAACACAGTTCTTCTCTGACTGCATTTCTCTATCTCTTACCACCTGCTTATTCATCTCCTCACTATTTTCCTATTTAGAGTTTTTTTCTCCTCATCACCTCAACTCAGCATATCCATGAGGACCCCAAATCGACCTCATGGCACTATTTCTGCTTTCTTTCCCCTCTGATGACGGCTTCGTTTTCCCCCATATGTTTTCAATTCAAATTTCTGTGCAGGAGAGTATGAGGGCCCCAGCTGTCTGTGAGAAAATGCCACAGGACCCTGTCACACCTATCTGTGGCCTGGAAGAAGTGTCACCTGGTTTATATCCACAGAGGCTGTAGAGGGCACAGTGTTGTTTAGAAAGGACAACGGTCGAGACAGGCACAAACGAATTTTTCTGCTTTGATTTCAGCAGTGACATTAGCAACGATAACACAACCAGAAACAGAACCACAAAGTGGAAGCACATTAATATGACAGTTACTGAGGAAATTCAGATTGTCCAATCACTTTTTTAAGTACATGGAGTCAGTTATTGGTACTAGGATGAGTTTGAGTCTTCATTTATAAAAATATGTAAGAATTATTTTAAATGCTTTCAAGTATAGAAAGCTGCTTGAGATCTATAGGCCTTATTTAAGGATGAGATTATGTGATTTGAATTCCTGGATTTTGTTTTTCAAGTTTTTATTAAAATAATTTCTGCTAGGGGTACCTGGGTGACTCACTCATTAAGCGTTTGCCTTCGGCCCAGGTCATGATCCCGGAGTCCCGGAATCGAGCCCCGCATCGGGCTCCCTGCTCAGCAGGAAGCCTGCGTCTCCCTCTCTCACTCCCCTTGCTTGTGTTCCCTCTCTAGCTGTGTTTCTCTCTGCCAAATAAATAAATAAAATCTTAAAAAAAATAATTCCTGCTATACTTGGTTTATAATACCAATATAGACCTACTAAATTTTCCCTGAGAAAGTATCTCTCACCCATTTGGAAATAGTGATTTGTGGGTAAGATTAATAAATATTATTCACCTTACCAAGTTAAGTATTCTAAGTTATAGAAAAGAGGCAGAATCCTGACGTTTGTATTTACAAAACAATATAAGTAAGGACTATTTTGCAATTCTGGTAAGTGTAGTACTGAGATATTTTTCCAAACCAAAGAGAAAGAGAGAGACTGAGAGAGAGAGAGAGAGAAAGGAATGGGGTGGGGTGGGGGGCAAAAATGAATAGGGTAGAAGGAAGGAGAGGTTAGATACTAGAGCGAAACCAGATAAGGTAAAAGGATCTTAGAGCCCAACTGAAAGCGAGTGACCACACTAGCAGTTTAGTGTCTTCTCTAACCTGAACCCGAACTGCATTAGGGTATACATAAAGCAAGACGTGTGCATGAATTGTGGGTGATTTCCAGCAGTATTTTGGAAGAAAGTCTTGGTTATTTACTACTGTGTTTCAGAGCCAGGTGCTTATCTCCACATCTTTAGCTGCCTCATCAAGAGGTCATTCTGGAATACTGACACACTCTAGGAGATATCTTCTAAGACACTGAAATCCATAGGAAAATTTGGTAAATACAAAAAGAGGAAATAAGTACGCTACCTGTCCATCCTGTGCAACGTTATTTGATCTCCCTGATTTTTTACTAGATTTACATTTAAAGATTTTAGTTATACGTACCAAATTGATGAAATAAGCCTCATCTAATGCTTAGGAAAACTCAAGTCACATTTCAAATATTTGTTGAACCACATGTTGAAAAACAGCTGTTTTCCACTGAAGCTTAGTTAGCACTTTATTCTCCCTCTTCGCCCGCCCCCACCGCTCCTTGCAAAGGCAAATGTCAGGATTCTGCCTATTTTCTATGACTTAGAATATTTAACACAGCAAGGTGAATAATGCTTATTAATTTCACACATGGGGAAGAGGCCACATTGGAAAAAGAGTGAAGACTTGGTCTGGGAGTAAAATGAACCATGGGAGTTCACGTGGGCAGGGAGCTGGTGGGAGAGAAGGGATCGTCATAATATTTGTCTTTGAAAGTGAAAAGGGCCTAATCTCTTGAGTTCTTAAAGCCAGCAGGGCTTAAATGCTGGCGGGCTGGGCTCTGGGAGAGCCTGAATGGCATTAGCAAGCCACACCTCCAGCCTTAAAGAGACAGCGCCATCAACAGCCCGCAGGGATACCTCCTAGGACTAACAGTTTGAAAAACAGCCCAGGGCAGACAGGAGGGAGAGTGATTTGCTTATGTCGGAGCTTGGCCAGGAGAGACAGGGATCTGTGGGAAGAACTTTCCAGGAAGCAGAGAGCCGACAGGTGTCACTTCCCTGCTCTGCCCCCCTAGCATAGACAATAGCCACCTGCAGGAACCCGCACA
>PITA01006272.1:0-101697 GCA_004023965.1 Spilogale gracilis
ATAAGAAGGAAAAAAGAACAAGGAAAGAAAAAAAGAAAAAGAAAAAGAAATGAAAAGAGAGAGAGAGAGAACAAAAGCAGCCTGATCTGACAATAAGACAAGGAAACAAACCAAGAAACCAACAAATGAACAAAATTACAAGCCTGATACAAAACAAGAGTAAAATATGTATAAAAGATCAAAGAATAAGAAATAGGAAGATTAAACATTTGGAAATTTGAAAATGTAAGGAGAGAAAGAAAAAAAAAGAAGCAAACTGGGTACTACTTCCACCAGAAGCTGACATTTTGAGAATGCTTTAATCAGTGTGTGGGGGGGCGGGGGAAGGGGGGGAATGGGTGCTGTGTTGGTCTTCTGAGGGAGAAACCTGTTAGACTGGCTCACAAGCTGACTTGTGTAGGGAGCAGGAATTAGTGTAGGGGACTCCAGCCTCCAATGGAGGCACTGTGTTTCTCTCTGAGGTCATACTGTGCTCTTGGGGCAGTGGGGGAAAAGAGGTGGTGGAGGAGGAAAAATATGGCATTACCCTGCCCTCTTATTCCTGGGGACTGGAACTTCTGGCCACCGCTGTTCAGGAGGTCATCTTAGAACTGTGAACAATCTCCTATATCCCAAGCTTCCTCAGTTCCCTGCCCTTATCCTCAGATTGTATTCCAAGTTGTTCAAAATAGTTGGATGTTAATCTATCTCTGTTTGAGGGACAAGACAAATTGTTCAAAATAGTTGGATGTTGATCTATCTCTGTTTGAGGGACAAGACAATATCAGGGTCCTGCTACTGTCCCTTCCTGGCTGTTGGCATGCTTGGCACCACAGATTTCCTATATTTTATCTCTGGCTGGTGACTGGAATTCAAAACTCCAAGTTCTAAAGGATCCGGCAAGGTGCAGACCCACTCCACTCCCCTTGAGGTGAGATTCACAGTGTGCCCAGCACTGTCCTGTCCCTGAAAAGCAGTCACAATTTGCACATGGAGTCTATAGTTTATTGTAATGCACAGTGAAAAGCTGGAACCAAGCTATTGGTTATACATCCATATGCAACTCAGTCCCCTAGTCTGTTCTGTCTCAGGAAAGTGCTTGTACAGAGGCCCTATTGGTGGACTGTGAGAAGGAGTGGCCAGGTCATCTGAAGTCTGTCTCTGTCTCTGCTCTCTGCTCAGTTCTAACCCAGAAAAGCAGCTACATGATGTGAACATAGAGGTTTAAGTCTATTGTAGTTCACAATGAGAAGCTATTAAGAGGTTTTCTGCCCTCTCTGCACACCTCTGACTGTGCTTCTGAGCTCTGTTCAATGGCTCCCAGCTGGGCTTTTGTCTTTGGAGAGGCAAAATACACTCTTCAAAATATACTCCAGGAAGGGGAGTGAGCTCACCCAGAGGGACCCAGGGGATCTCCTCACTTAACCTTATTATGATCCCTACCCACTGTCTTCTCTCCTGCTCTCTTCCTCTCCCTGACTTTACCCCATGAAAATGGTTCCCTCCCCTTTGTGGCCCCATGGCTTTCTTCTCCTCCAATTCATGGCTCCAAACTGCAGTTTGTTTTCTTTATCCTAAGATTGTATTTCAAGTTGTTAAAAATAGTTGGATGTTGATCTATCACTGTTTGAGGGACAAGACAATATCAGGGTCCTGCTACTAGTTTTCCATCTTAACTCCACCCCCAAAGTCTTACTTTAAAAGTGCTGAGTTTTGATTTTTTATTTATTTTATTTTATTTTATCAATTTATTTTATTTTATTTTATTTTGCTTTTTTAACACCTAAAAGATATTTAGTTGAACTAGAAATAACCAGAATCTTCACTTGGTCATTATAGTACTTTGAACAAATGACTATGAATCCAGCCCTACATGCACCTACATCATTGAAATATAACCTGAAACAGTCTCCTATCACGAGATGAAGTCTGTTTTCTAACCATTAAATCTGGACTTGCCATATGACCTGCCTTGGACAATGAGATTTTAGTAAATATGATATACGCTAAAGCTTGAAAAGTGTATGTGCCTGAAACTTATTCTTTTGTTGCTTCTTGAACTCTGAGACTGACATGTGAGTAAGCCCAGGCTAGTGTCTTGAACAATGACCAACATATGGTCCAGTCCTCCAGTCCTTAGCCATGCAGCTGACAATTATATGATCATGCCATTTTGGATCACTGTGAGATCATGCTGGACCTCAGCCTTCTAGTTGATCACAGATGCATGAATGAGCCTGATCAAGTTAAGCAAAAGAACGACTCAGCTAAATCCTGCTGAAATTGCAAATCTACAGAGTTGTGTTCCTAATGAATACTTATTCCAAGTGACTAAGTTTTGTGGTGCCTGTCATGCAGCGATGGATAATGGGTACAGGAGTATCAAGTATGCAATGTAGATATCACCTTGATAGACATCTGTTCTCAACAGCTATGCTGAAACATGCATAGGGTGAGGTATACATCTCTTCAGATGAGAGGTAAGAAAGCAATCATGGAGAATGGGAGATATTGAAAGGGCTATCATCAGAAAATAAAATACAATTAAAAAAAAGAAAATCCAATCTTCTAAAGACTCTACTCTAGAAGTGATGACAGAGCTCAGAAAGGCCAGGCTAACAAGGTTTTGAGTTTATTTATCTTAAAGAGTGCACAGAAACCTTCCTTAAAACTATCACTGAGGAGGTGGAATTAGCCTCTTCTGTTCTTGTGTGGAGCCAGAGGATTTTGTTTGGAGCACCTCATACTGGGTGGGGTCAGCAAGCATGGACTTAGGTTGGGTTCTTCTTGGCAAGAGTAACAGAGATGTGGTCTGCGCCTCTGCTTCTTCAGTCAAGCATTAAACTGCAGCATCCGTGTTCTCTTCGCCCCAATGAGGAAGAACTTTTACCTTGATTTCTCGTGATAAAGGATGAGGAGGTCCTGGGGGGCTGTTTTCCCTGCTCATCCATGGTCTGAACCTGTGTTTCAGTGCCAGCATCTGATCATAGATAGACATGTGGCTCAGCATTTTGTTTCATAAATTGATCACTGGTAAGGAATTTGGAATTTGGTTTCTGGAGAGAAAACTAGTACCCAGGCACCAGGGGGGCACATTTGCAGACAACCTGGGTTTTCCTGGCTTCTTTTCCATAAGTGATATAGGCTCTTTGATTCAGAAGTACTAGCTTAGCCCAATTACTAAATGATCAGCATGCCAGTGCTATTATCTGAATTTCTTGGCCATCTGGCAGCTTAAGGCAATATTTCAAATGCTCATGCAACATTTTGTCCCTTCTCTGGTTTAATTTAATTTGTGTTAAGCCATAAACAACTTCACCATTCAGTTTCCTGTGTGTTATCCTTGGAAATGAACTTTGTTTTTCATTTCCCATGCTTCTCAACAACATAAGGGCCATATTTATGATGGGCAGAGGCAAGGATGTTCAGCAAAAAAGCTGATGGTGCCATCTCCAGCTTGCAGCATGGGTCTGACCCCTGTCCTAGTCTTTCCTCTCATAGGTCCCTCTTTACATTGGTTTCTTGTTGATGCCTCACCTAACCTTGGGCTGGCAGGACTAACTGAGGAAACAAGCATGAAGTACAGGCTATGTGTCCAATTGTTGATGATCCAGAGGACATCTGCTACAAAAGAATCAGGTTGTAGTACTTGGAGAGAAGCTTCTTTTTCTCCTGAATAACAGTGACAGACTATTTATTTTCTTTAGATTAAATTGAGAGTAAGTGTTGTGGCGGCACTGGCAGTGTCTCCACAGACATGCATCGGGCTCATGTTGTCCTGACATTCCCATGGTTCATCCTGAGAGCATAGACAGCTGAGAATGACTCTGCATTCAGCTTTACACATTCAGTGGTGATGTCTGAGGCCCAGACTTAAAAATATCCTTATGACCTTACATAGTGTGAATAATATAAAGACAAGATTCTAAAAAAAATTGCTATTTGTCTGCCCACTTTGGACAAATTTGATTGAAATTATGTCCCAAATGGACCCAATTTCCACCCGCATCAGGCATTAAACAATCAGGAGCACATCTCACATACAGTGATATGTGCCATGAATACTAATGATGTTACAAAAATAAATTGTTAATGACATTATTGAGCAACTCCTGTGAATCAGATATTGTTCTAAGCACTTGGAATTTGTCAACGTATTTAATCCTCACAACTTTAGTTTTTATTATTTCCACTTTACAGATGAGCAAATTCAGAAACAGACAGGTTAAACACTCTTTGCCAGAGTTACAAGTTAGTAAGTCATGGAGTCAGGGCGTGTACTGTGCAGCCTGATTCTGGTGTTCAGTTAATGAGAGGAGAATATAAGTTCATCTCTTCACCCATTTTCTCTTGAACATCTTGCATTCAGACTTCAGTTCACTTTCCCACAGAGACTGTTCTTGTCAAGGTCAATGTGATGTTCATGCTGCTAAACCCAAGAGTCTGTTCTCGGTTTTCATCTTGACTCATCAACAGCATCAGACACAGTTGATTATTGAGCTACCATCCTCACTTGGCAGTCACTTAACCAACTGAGCCACCCAGGCACCCCAAGGACATTATGTTAAGTGAAATATGACAGACACAAAAAGAATGATGTACTGTATGGTGACTAACATAAAAAATACTGCATGAGCTCACTTGCGATGGAATCTAAAAACATTAAATTCATAGAAACAATAGAATGGTGGTTATTGGGGGTTGGGTCAAAGGATATAAAGCTCCAGGTATGTAGTAGTACAGATCTAATGCTCAATACAATAAGTATGGGTATTAATTCTGCATTGTATGCTGGAAATTCAGTAAGAAAGTATATCTCATCACACACACAAATGGTAACTATGTGAGGTGGTGGGTATAATAATTAGCTTGACTGTAGTGATAACTTCAAGTTATTACTTATCAAGTATAGCAAGTCATCATCTTGTACAACTCAAATATATTAAGAAAAAACAACCTCTTGCAGTGGTCTTCATGGATTCTCTTTTCCTCTTTGCTTCTTCCTCCCTTACTTGTCTTCAACCTCCACCTCATTCCCTCCCTCTTGGCCACACCACCTCCTTCTCAGGCCAGGATGCTACCTTAGGGCCTTTGCACTTGCTGTTCCCTACCTACGGCATTCTATTCCTCCAGATGCTCACAGACCCTCTTAGCTTCTTCTAATCTCCCCCTCAGTTACCACCTTCTCAGTTTGTTTCCTATCCTTTGCTTCCTTATGGCATCAGCTAGTTCCCTGTCTCTTGCTTTCTTACTCCATATGGCAGTCCCACTCCCAGAATACCCACCCTTCATCCTGCTTTCCTTTTTCCACATCGATTATCACTACCTAGCAACATACTAAATATTCTTACTGATCCTGTTTATTGGCAGGCTCTCCCTGGTAGAATGTAAACTTCATGAAGGCAGATGTGTGTTCTTCATTCCCTGCTATGCTCTGGCACCTAGAATACTGTAGGTGCACACAGTAGACACTTAATGAATACATGATTAAATACAATAAAAAACCTCAGCAGTTTATTGGGTGCTTACAGCATGTAGGCACCACTCACATTCAAAAGCCTAATTAATTCCTGACCCTCCATCAATGGCTGCATGACCTGCTTAGAGGATGCACCTGCTTCTTCTTGATGAGTAGACAAGGCTGACCTTTATACATTGAACAACACCAGAGGACTGGAAAATGGCTAGTGCAGTTGAGGCGCTGATTTTTAATTTGGGTCAATTTTAATTAAATAGCCACACGCGGCTGGTCATTGTCACATCAAATAGTGCAGGTCAGCATTACTAGTTATTAACAAAGTCCTTTATTTCCTATTATTTTGTGCCAAGATTTCTTCTAAAAAGAGATGTCCTTACTGTCAGGTAAAGTGGCTCTTCTTTCAACTAAGGGAAGTGCATGATGCACTATGGCAACATCATTGAAGCATATATACTCATTCCATTTCTTCTGTATTTTTTCCCTGTCATTTTGTCCAAGATCTCATTTGCTTTCAAGTAATAACAATCTAGTAGAATTGTGATCATCCTTTGTCTTTGGTTCTTTCTCAGATTGTGTGTAATGGTGAATGTTCCATAGCAGTGGGGGAAATGTCATAAATAGATACAAACTGTCATGCATGGTGGGTGTCTGAGGCATCACTAATTCTTAGTGCAGGGAATTTGCAGATGGTTTCCATCAGGAACCAGTGAGCTCCTTCCTCTAAGGGCCTGAGAACTTTCATTCAAACAACTTCATCTTGTCTTCTCATAGGTAGGCAAGGGAGATGATCCTCGATTGACCAGAGGGCATCTTCCTGATCTTAATTCTGAGGTATTAGCTATGATGTGTCTTTGGGGGTTAACTTTTTTTTGGTCACACTTGTTTGGAAGTGAGTCAACAGGGAATAAAATCATTGCACAACCATGGTGCTGCACTGCAAATTTTCAGCAGCTTTGCCAGGGTCTCGGTTCTTAGGGTCTACCACTGTTGAGGCTCACAGTAAAAGAGGAAGATATACCCATATATTTCTGTGAAAACCCCTAGCCCATGAATGGAAGTTTTGCAATTTGATGGGGGCTACTGTAGTATTAACAGCTGTCCAGAGCCCACTAAAGCTGCTGATCTATCCCTGATAGTCATCATTTATCTTGGTTTGCACTATAATATTTTAAGGGGTAAGCAAGAGAAAGATAAAACCAATTTCAGACTTAATGATCTTTCTTCTCTCAAGGGTCCCCACATGGCCTAACAATTGTGGAGAGGGACTGAGTCAGTTGTGGCCTTCTGAGTTTATAGAGAGTTGCTGCTTTCTTAGTCATTCAGCACATGCCTTAGAAGGTGAATCATGGATTATCACTCAACCCACACCTGCTGACTACTTTTTATATGCAAGAACCTATACCACTGGCATGCTTTGCCAGTAGAGGACACAATGTTGCCTAAGGCAAGGCTGATGATGAGTATGATTTATGCATATGTTATGTGAGAGAATAATTAGAAAAGTGTATGTTGAGTGCACAGAAAAAATGGGATAATGGCAAACTTTCTGTCACTTCTCATTGACTTTCTTGTTACTGTAATCTGAGCTCTACTAACTCTTATAGTATTTAATAGGTAGAGTGAGATGAACTTGTACAGCAAATTAAATATAGCTGTCGGCCAGGCTTCAAGGTACTTGGGAATATCTTCAGCTCAACCAGCCTAAATAAGTCCACCTCCCTTGGTGCAGATATGCTTGCTTGAGCTTCTGTGTCATTCTGAAATCCGACCCACAAAGCATCCCTGGTGGGGGAGGGCTACCTTGTGAGCAGACTGCCTCTGTATCCATTCCATACAAACCAAGTCCCACATCTATCCAGAAGTTCTTCTTTCTGCTGTAACAGATGTTTTTCTGTGGATCCAGATCACACTGCTGCTCAGTCCTATGATGCATCATTGTGAAAAAGAGTCACACAAAGTGGAGAGGGCTCCACTGCTGGAGAAAAATGTACAAGTGGATCATGGTACCCCAATAGGCACAGCTATCTGAGATTGCTGGAAGCCTTTCTGGGGAGGAACTGTTGACTTGACTTTGGGAGATTGATTTATATGCATCTGCCTTTGCTATCCCACAGTTTATAGTCTGGAAAAATGATACACACATACTATTTATGTACCAAAAAAACAGAGTAGAAGATCTCATGATAGTGGTCCAAACAGTGCTTTGGATATTAAAAAGTGAAGCATTGTTTTATGCTGGTGTAGTCAGGGAGGCCTTTAGATACATAAGACTAAGAAGGCAGGGATAACCTGTAGAGACAGGGATCGGGAAGAATGCATGTAGAGTGGAATTTTTGGGGTATGGGTAGAAGTGAAAACAAGGCAGCATATTGACTGTTAAAAAGTCATGCAGCCCTTGAATGACAGTCATAAGGGTTTGGGGCAAATTGAGAAAATGTTAGAAGAAGTTGAGGATTCGAGGAAAGAAAGATACCTAATTGAGGTAGAAATCTAAGAAGATTCACCTGCTGGTGAAGTGGGGAGAAGGAGTGAAGAAGACCAGAGTCAATCTTCCCTCACTCATCCCAAAGGATGGGACTCACTTGAAATGGCAGGAGTAGAAATGGAGTGTCACTGTCAGAGGGGTTCTGGGAAGGGGAATGGAGGCAGTTGCAAGGTGACACAGGATTCAGGTTCTGCCAGGTCAAGGGTTTTGGGTATGATGGCTGCACTAGCCTCACATTCTATGATCCAGTAACTAGTTCTCCGGGTTGACACAGGAAAACCTGCCTGTCATTAGGCCCTGTCCATGGTCTATTCCTGGTGAACTTGGCTCTGGTCCTTGTGAACTCTCCTTGCCAGGGCAACCATTGTACTTCCCGTTCATCCCTCACCCCCTGTTTGCCTGCCTTTCTTACTCAGCAATGTTCTTTCCCTTTAGGCACTAGCACATCAATTGCCCGTCCTGTCTACCATGACATGCTATCCCTGTGGTGTACTCAGTCCTGCATTTCCACTCAACTTTGACTCTTCCTTTATTATGATCCTCTCTGAATGGATTCCTTCTTCTTTCTAAAAGACACCATGAGACATCAACAATCTTCTGAACAAGTCTGTTGCTTGATTATACTGCCTTCTATATTTCCCAAGATGTCAGAGGGATATTGAAGCCTTTGGAGTGGACCTCATGAAGGGCCCACTGGCAATGCCACTTAGTTTCAGCTGGCGCCCTCAAGGAAGGAAAGCATTCACTTTCAGTTCAGAAAAAGTGATCTCTTGTTCTGTTTATTGCTACATGTTATTGTTACTGTATTTTTTTCTTGTATTCCGTATTTCACAGGATAATATTTTTCTTTTTTTTTAAACATTAATATATTTACTTGAGAGAGGGAGAGAAAGAGAGAGAGAGTGAACCATGTGGAGGGGTACAGGGCAAGGGAGAGTAAAACTCAAGCAGACTCTCTGCTGAGTAAAGAGCCTGATGCAGGGCTCAGTCCCACAACCCTAAGAACAGAACCTGAGTAGAAATCAAGTGTCAGATGCTTAACTGACTGAACCACCTGGGTGCTCTAGGATAATATGTTTTCGAAGTTAACATTATATCATTCAGTTTAGTGCATGTTTTTAAATAAGAAAATTACATAGAAAGTGGATTTGAGGATTTGCCCAGCTGTGTCAACTATGTCCTAATGGACTTTCAACCTGAACCTTTCATTTCATACTATAAATCAGAGTTCCTGCATCCTTTTCTGAAATATTTCAGAGCTGCCACTGAGTAACTTTCTAGCATAGTATCAATTTCCTTGGTGTCAAGTTTTGATTTATCCATAAATTGAATTCTTAATCTCCCTTAAGGACATATATGAAAATTCTTTACTCTAGAACTAATAGCTTGATTTTTGTCAATGATGATTTGATCCTATCAAATCTCTGACCCTTTCAGATAGTCCTGGAGAAAACTAGGAAGGAAGTGTGTTTTCAGTGTTCATCTGACCTCCTGTGTTGATCAGTCTGTCAGGGCACTGTTGCCACCAAGCTGATGGTCCACATATATTGGTTGGGTAAAGTAAAACTTGCACTTTTTGTTGTATATGTTTGCATCAGAAAGTATAGATTTTTTGAAAGAGTTCTTATTCAACTATATGCTTTTTTTTCTCTCAAAGGCAAGAATTTTAGTTTCTGCTCCATTCATTGGCATTTTGTCCAAATTAGTGGTCCTATGGGTTAGTAAGGGAACCCATCAAGGATATAGAACATATAACTTCATTTGTATTTTTCAAAATATAAACATAACAAAGGTACTAAGCTTTAGTACTACTTTAACTATGGACTGACAGGCTCCCTCATTTGGTTTACATGTTTGTTGGTTGTTGGGAGGTTACCTGTCAGGTAAGGACTCCAGCCATCCTGAGGGTGGAGTGTGACACAAGAGACAGCTCAGGGGATGGAATACACAGTGTAATGTACATGAGTGTGTGTGCACTTGCATGTGTGTGTGTGTGGTGTGTGATGTGTACATGTGTGATCTGTGTAGTGTGTGTGTGTGAATGAGCATGTGTCTTTTGGGAGCAATAGAAGAGGAGGTTATGGTTTACACTCAAAAGTTTGTTTGGGCATTGATGTAAAATTTGGTATGTTTTGTTAAATTATTTGAATTTTATCTAGAAAAGGGCAAAAATTGGATCAGATTGACATCTGATATCGTAGCATAGTTATGGGAAGAAGAATGGAAGAGTATAATGGATATAGGGAGGCTGGTTAGCCATATGTGATGTAGACTGAAGAATGATTATAGGGGTTTTGATGCAATGGGAGGAATGGCAACCCACTATGGGTTGAGGAATAAATGGCTTTGATTTTTCATGCTCCCTTATATCCTCAACCCAGGGTGGTCTAGTATTCCAGGTGCCTTTGTTTGGCCATGTCAATTTGGCCCATGGGTCAACACCAAATATAGCATGAAATAAAGAGTGAAGTATATTGGAGCTTGCTTTCTTTTGCTGTTCTTTGGACCCCTGTCACTTCCACCACATGAAGAAGCTTGTTGAACAAAGAGACACAGTGTGACTCTGTTACTCCTAACAGCCAATATCCACCCTGCTTCCAGAGGCAGGGAAGCCTTGGTGACTGGCAGAAGACCTCAGATGCATAAGGGGTGTCAGTCAAAGCTGGTGGAAGAACACTGGGAAGCATGTGCCCTCCTTTTCACTAAATCAGTATCTTTGTGGTAAATACCTAGTAGTGCAATTTTGGGGTTTTTTCATTACATCTGTATCTTTGGGGTAAATACCTAGTAGTTAAATTGCTGGGTTGTAGGGTAGCTCTATTTTTAATGTCTTGAGGAACCTCCACACTGTTTTCCAGAATGGCTGTACCAGCTTGCATTTCCACCAATAGCGTAAGAGGGTTTCCTCTTTCTCTTCTCAAGGGCTCCCCTTGGCATCCTTGCCAACATTTGTTATTTACTATCTTGTTACTTTTTGACCTTCTAACTGATGTAAGGTGATATCTCAACGTGGTTTTGATTTGAATTTCCCTTATGGCTAATGATGTTGAATATTTTTCCATGTGTCTGTTAGTCATTTGTATGTTTTCCCTGGAGAAGTGTCTGTTCATATCTTCTGTCCATTTCTTGACTAGATTATTTGTTTTTTGGGTGTTGAATTTGATAAGCTCTTTATAGATCTTGGATACCAACCCTTTATCTGTAATGTCATTTGCAAATATCTTCTCACATTCCATGGGTTGCCTCTTAGTTTTATTGATTGTTTCCTTGCAGAAAGCTTCCTGAAACTTTTTATCTTGATGAAGTCCCAGGAGCTATGTTCTCCAACATATTAATGGGTAAAGAGGATGTGATTCTTATATACAATGGAATACTACTTAGCCTTCAGAAAGGAAAATACCTATCATTTGCATTGACATGGATGGAACTGGAGGGGATTATGCCAAGTCAAGCAAAGAAAGACAACTACCATATGGTCTCACTCAAATTTGAAATATAAGGTGAAGGGAGGAAAAATTGGATGGGAAGAAATTGGAGAGGGAGAAAACCATGAGAGACTTTGGACTCTGGGAAACAAACTGAGGGTTACATAAAGGATGGGGGTGGGGGGATGCGGTAAGCAGGTAATGAGTGTTGAGGAGGCCATATTTGTGATTAGCCCTGGGTGTCATAAGCAACTAATAAATCAGAAACTAATGATGTGGTATATGTTGGCTAATTGAACATTAAAAACAACAACAACAACACAAAAACAAAAACAAAAAGAAATCATGGAGGAAGAACTACTCAGCTGAGTCTAGCCCAAATTGCCAGCTCATAGGATGTTTACCCAAAAGAGAAAAAAAAAAGTCTATTGTTTTAATTCACTGAATTTTGGGGTGCCTGGATGGCCCAGTCAGTTTAAGCATCTGACTCTTGATTTCAGCTCAGATCATGATCTCAGGGTCTTGAGATTCAGCCCCATGTTGGGCTCCATGCTCAGTATGGAGTCTGCTTGTTACTCTCCCTCTGCTCCTCCCAGTTGCTTATGCTTTTCCTCTCTCTCTCTCTCTCTCTCTCTCTCTCTCTCTCTCAAATAAGTGAATAAATACATAATCTTTAAGGGGGCAGCTTGGGGTTCAGCAAAATGTAGCTGATAAGCCAATGAACAGGAAACACTAAAAGCAAAGTTCATGATTTCTGGCTGTGTCCATAGGCTGATACCATAGGCTGATACCTGATACTGATTCCAGTATCAGGGGAACACTGAGAAGTTATTCATGGAGAATCCCTGTGCTCTTGGATCTGGGCCTCCTGAGGCCACTGGGGCCACCACTGACACCCAGGAGTAAGAGGGAATACCTCAGACTTTAGCATCATGGGACCACTGATGAGGCTTTTGGATGGAGCATACCTTAGAGTTGGACCCCAGGGTATCAGTCAGTGGGTGAGCTGGAAGCTTGCTGCTGGGGTGGGGCTAAGATTGATGTGCCATGTTTCCAACACATTGATGTGATTTGTCATCTGCAGGGTTGCTGTTCTCTTCAGTGGGAAGAATCTACAGGTACAGCATACAATATAGAGGTATAACACCCTGTCAGAGGCCTAGCAACGTTGCCTACAAAATGTTGAATGTGAACACTTCGGATTATCAGAATTTCTCCTTTTATTGAATTCCATCTAGTAACAATTATGGAAAAAAAACAGAACTGACAACCGTGGGGTTGAAGTTCCTAGTATGTCACAATCATCACAACCTATGGTATAAGTTTTGAGTAGAGAAGCAGAACACTGTGATTGATATGGACCAGGGGCCATTGTAGAATTCACACCTCAAGCAGTTGTGAGAGCTGGGAGACATCTGTAGAAGGCCATTCTATTGTGTCTGGTGATGGGAAGCTGTGAATAGGGCCAAAGAACTAGATATGAAGTGGGAAAGAACAAAGAAAAACCGGAACCCATGTTTGTCTCACTGCCTCCAGCCTGGACAATAGGAGCAATCTGGACAAGCTTGTGCTCTCAACCGCAGAGCTGCACATGTACCTGGATCACATTCAGAGAAGCTGAAGCAAGAAGTCCAGTGGGAGCTGGAGGGTGGGGTGGGCTACAGCCCAGTTATGTATGGTGCACCAAAACATAGGTGGCAATATACACAAGCTGCCTCTGGGTCTGGGCTCCCCACTGGCCTTCTGAGTGAGAAGACAGCTTCCTCAAGGCGGCGCAAGATGGCAGAGAAGTAGAAGATCTTATTTCAAAGCATCCTCTGAAGTGAGGTAAATATCTACCAGAACACTGTGAACACCCATGAAATCAGCCTGAGAGGTAAGACTATGCACTTCTAGATCTCTATGGGGCAGAAGAGTATCATCAGAGAGGTAAAGCAGAGTGAGTGCACCTAGACTGATTTCGGAGGACAAAGAGGAGGGGGAGGGAGCCACCAGAAATGACCCATTAGAAAGTAATATCCCAGTACGAAAGTGCCCTGTGCTTGAGGAGCAGCACCACATTGCAGTCTGGTTAAAAGCACTCAAAAACAAAGGGTCTTAAGGGGCAACTGGGGGAAGCTGTCAGCCCCTGGCAGGGGTATAAAGCTGAGGATCCTGGCTGGTGGTAGAAAGCGTTCTCAGTGACTGAGGGAATCTGGTGGGAAGTCCCTGAAACTGTGCTTGGACCACCGCTTGGGCTAGGCACATGCAACCAGCAAAGAAGGTCACTCTTCTTGCAGCCTTCTACATGACATGGGGGACCCCAGGACCCTAGTGCACCCAGCGTGGGTGTGGGCTCCAGAAAGTGTCCAGACAAAAGCAAACTCCCACAAACTGATATCACTTGTGGTTTCTGTGGCACTGGGGTGAAGGACAAGCAGGGGCCTCGGGCTCCATTCAGGGTGGTGACTGGGGGTGGGCACTAACTGGAGTGGTGGCGGGGTGCAGGGAGAGTGCAGAGGAGGAGTCTGTGTGTCCTGCACCTTCCAGAGGGGAGCTGGGGCTTCTCTCTGAGACAGAGATCTGGGTGTGGACAGCTTACTATGCCCTGACTTTCCGAAAAGCTGCAAAAATCCTCAAAAGAACAAAAACTTCCAGAGAACAAAAGCCTGAAAATCCAGTTTCCATAGAGCCCAGCCCCTTGACAGGGGGCTGGGTTACTCAGCCATATTGACTGCAAAACAATGCAGCAGGCCCCTCCCCCAGAAGGCAAGCCAGAAAGACAAGGGGACAACCATTACAGGTCTCCATAAAACTGTAAATCCCTAACATCTAGGGAAAAAACAATATAGTTAGCGACTGGTATTTCCCCAAACCTGTATATTTTATAGATACAGTTTTCATTTTATTTTCTTTTTAACCTCTTTTTAAGTTTTCATTTTAAATTTTAAACTGATTCTCATTATTCTTGTTCTTCTATTTTTTTAATCCAGTTATTATTACAACGTGATATTTGATAAAACATTCCAATAATAACTTTTTACCTGAAATTTTTTCATACACATACATGTGTCTATTTGTTTCTTTTTTTTCTTTTAAATATACACATAGATACAAGCTTCAAGGTAATCTTTCTTTCTTATTCAATACTACCCCTATATGTAAACCAGTTTTAATTTCCCTATATCTCTGGAAACTGGAGTCCTCTAACAATAATAACAAAATACACTCAAGAGAAACTGAAATACTCTCCTTGCTCACAATGAGAGTTTGTACTCCCCTTTCCATCCTATTCTTCTGTCAGTGTTTCTGTGTATTTGTTTTTTTCTTTGTAATATATAAATACTGTTCTTGGACATAATTTGTGTTGGGTTTTGGTTTTGATTTTTTTCCCCCTTTCTTTTACTTTCAATGGTCTTTTTGTTTATTGTCTTTTGTTTTTGTGTCATATAAATCCTTCCATTGAAGTCCGTTTGGGCTAGGATGATTTTTTGTTTATTTCTTTGTTTTTGCTTCTTTTCTCTTTTCCTCTCTCATTTTTCCTTCTTCTTCCTTTCGGTGATGACTTCTGATTGCCCCTAAACCTTTCAACAAGCAACTCACTTGGATTGTGGTTGACATATTCAACTATTTAGCCCCTCAACCACCCCTCCCCAAAATGACGCAAAGGAGAAACCCCCAACAGAAGAAAAACTCAGAGACTGCAACCCCTGACACAGAACTACTGGATATGAACACAAAAAAATATGACAGAAATGGAATTCAGGGTAGTATTTATCCAAGAAATGGCTAAGTTGGAAAAGAGTAGTGGCAAGATAGGATCTCTAAGGGCCGAAGTAAAAACTGAACTGGCAAGGTTAAAAATGCTATCAATGACATTCAATCTAACTTAAAAACCCTGACATCTAGGGTAAGTGAATCAGAAAACTGCATTAGTGATCTACAAGACAGATTGATTGAGAAGGAGGAGTAGGGGAAGTCTTGGAACAAACAGCTAAAATCCCATGAAAATAGAATTAGGGATATAAATGATGCCATGAAATGCTCCAATATCAGAATTATTGGAATCCCTGAAAGAGTTGAGAGAGAGAGAAGGCTAGAAGATATAGTTGAACAAATCCTGGATGAAAATTTCCCTAATCTGGGAAATGAAACAAGTGTTCATGTCTTAGAGGCAGAGAGGACACCCGCCCAAGGTCAATGAGGCTAGAAAAACCTCCAGGGACATAGTTGTGAAATTTATGAATCATAAATTCAAAGAATATGTCTCTTTTAATTTAATTTTATTTTTCAGTGTTCCAAGATTCACTGTTTATGCCTCACACACAGTGCTCCATGCAATATGTGCCCTCAGTACCCACCACCAGGCTCACCCATCCCCCGACCCCCTTTCCTCCAAGACCCTCAATTTGTTTCTGAGTTCAGAGTCACTCATGTTTCATTTCTCTCCCTGATTACCCTACTTCCCATTTATTTTCCTTCTCCTACTGTCCTCTATATTACCCCTTATGCACCACATGTAAGTGAAACCATGTGATACTTGACGTTCTCTACTTGGCTTATTTCACTCAGTATATTCTCTTCCAATCCAGTCCATGTTCCTACAAAAATTGGATATTCATCCATTCTGACAAAGGTGTAGGATTCCATGGTATATATGTACCACATCTTCTTTATCCATTCATTTGTTGAAGGGGATCTTGGCTCTTTCCACACGTTGGTGATTGTGGAAATTGTTGCTATAAACATTGGGGTACATAAGGCCCTTCTTTTCACTACATCTGTATCTTTGGGGTATATACCCAGTAGTGCAATTGCAGGGTCATGGGGTAGCTCTATTTTTAATTTTTTAAGAAATATCCACATTGTGGCTGCAACAACTTGCATTCCCACCAACAATGTAAGACTTCCCCTTTCTTGGCAGCCTCTCCAACACTTGTTTCCTGACTTGTTAATTTTGGCCATTCTGACTTGTGTAAGGTGGTATCTCAGTGTGGTTTTGATTTGAATTTCCCTGATAGCTAGTGATGCTGAACATTTTTTCATGTGTCTGTTAGCCATTGAGGAGAAGTGCCTCTTCATGTCTCTTTTCCATCTTTTGATGTGTTTATCTTCTTTTTGGATGTTGAGTTTGAGTAGTTCTTCATAGGTCTTGGATATCAGCCCTTTGTCTGTAGTGTCATTTGCAAATATTCTCTCCCATTCCGTGGGTTGCCTCTTTGTTTTGTTGACTGTTTCCTTTGCTATACGGAAGTTTTTTTTTTTTTTCAATGAAATCCCAGAAGTTCATTTTTGCTTTTGTCTCCTTTGCCTTTGGAGACGTGTCTTCAAAGAAGTTGCTGTGGCTGATGTCAAAGAGGTTACTGCCTATGTTCTTTTCCAGGATTTTGATATACTCCTGCCTCACATTGAGGTCTTTTATCCATTTTGAGTTTGTCTTTGTGTTTGGTGTAAGAGAATTCTTCTATATGTAGCTGTCCAAATTCCCAGCAACCTTTAATGAAGAGAGTGTCTTTTTTCCACTGGATATTTTTTCCTGCTTCTTTGAAGATGATGTGCCCATAGATTTGTGGGTCCATATCTGGAGTCTCTACTCTGTTTCATTGGTCTATGTGACTGTTTTTGTGCCAGTACCATGCTGTCTTGGTGATCACAGCTTTGTAATAAAGCCTGAAGTCAGGGAACGTGATGCCCGCAATTTGGTTTTTCTTCTTCAACAATTCCTTAGCTATTTGGGGTCTTTTTTGGTTCCATATAAATTTTAGGATTTCCAATGCTTTGAAAAATATTGGTGGAATTTTGATCGGAATGGCATTGAAAGTATAGATTGCTCTAGGCAGTATAGACACTTTAACAATGTTTATTCTTCTGATCCATGAGCATGGAATGCTCTTCCATTTTTTGTGTCTTCAATTTTTTCTTTCATGAGTGTTCTTAGTTCCTCAAGTACAGATCCTTAACTTCTTTGGTTAGGTTTATTCCTAAGTATATTATGGTTTTTGGCTATAGTAAATGGAATTGATTCTCTCATTTCTCTTTCTATATTTTCATTGTTAGAATATAAGAACACAACTGATGTCTGTGTGTTGATTTTGTATCCTGCCCCATTACCGAATTGTTGTATGAGTTCTAGTAGTTTGGGGATAGAGTCTTTTGGGTTCTCCACATAAAGTACCATGTCATCTGCAAAGAGAGAGAGTTTAAATTCTTTTTTGCCAAGTTGAATACTTTTTATTTCTTTCTCTTTTCTGATTGCTGTTTCTCGGACTTCTAACACTATGTTGAATAGTAGTGGTGAGAGCCGGCATCCTTGTCTTGTTCTTGATATCAGAGGGAAGACTGTCAGTTTTTCTCCATTGAGAATGATATTCACTGTGTGTGTTTCATAGATACATTTTATGAGGTTGAGGAATGTTCCCTCTATCCCTATACTTTGAAGAGTTTTAATCAGGAGAGGATGTTGTATTTTGTCAAAAGCCATTTCTGCATTAATTGAGAGTACCATGTGGATCTTCTCTCTTCTCTTACTGTTTTTTCCATCACATTGACAGATCTGGGAGTGTTGAACCATCCTTACATCCCTGGGATAAATTCCACTTGGTTGTGGTGGATAATCTTTTTAATGTATTGTTGGATCCTGTTGGCAAGGATCTTGTTAACAATCTTGGCTTCTATATTCATCAGAGATATTGGTCTGAAGTTCTTCTTTTTGATGGGTCTTTGTCTGGTTTGGGGATTAGAGTAATGTTGGCTTCATAGAAAGAGTCTGGAAGTTTTCCTTCTGTTTCTATTTTTTGAAAGAGCTTCAGGAGAATAGGTGTTATTTCTTCTTTGAATGATAGAATTCCCCAAGGAATCCATCTGGTCCTGGGCTCTTGTTTCTTGGGATATTTTTGATCACTGCTTCAATCTCATTACTAGATATAGGTCTATTCAGATTGTCAATGTCTTCCTGTTTCAGTCGTGGAAGTTTATAGGTTTCCAGGAGTATATCCATATTTTCTAGGTTGTTAAACTTATTGGTATATAATTGTGGATAGTAATTTTTGATGATTGTTTCTATTTCCTTGGCGTTGGTCATGATCTCTCACCTTTCATTCATAATTTATAAATTTGGGTCTTCTCCCTTTACTTTTGGATGAGTTTGGCCAATGGTTTATTGATCTTATTAATTCTTTCAAAGAACCAGCTTCTAGTTTTTTTGATGTGTTCTACTGTATCTCTAGTTTCTAGTTCATTGATCTTTGCTCTAATCTTAATTATTTCCCATCTTGTGTGTGGGTTGGTTTAATTTATTGTTGATTTTCCAGTTCTTTATGGTGTATTGATAGTTGGTGTATTTGGGATTTTTCCATTTTTTTGAGTGAGGCTTGGATGGCTATGTATTTCCCCCTTAGGACTGCCTTAGCTGTATCCCATAGATTTTGGATTGATGTATCTTGATTCTCATTGGTTTCCATGAAGTGTTTCAGTTCTGCTTTGATTTCCTGCTTGATCCACAGATTCTTGAGCAGGATCATCTCTAGGTTCCAAGTGTTTGATTTTCTTCTGACCTTTTTGTTGTGGTTCAGTTCCAGTTTCACGGCACTGTCAGAGACTCTGCAGGGAATAATCTCAATCTTCTGGTATCAGTTGAGCCCTAATTTGTGACCTAATGTGTGGTCTATTCTGGGGAAAGTTCCATGTGCGCTCGAGAAGAATGGGTATACTGCTGTATTAGGGTGGAATGTTCTGAATATACCTACGAGATCCATCTGGTCCAATGTGTCATTTAAAGCTCTTGTTTATTTGTTCATTTTCTGTTTAGATGATCTGTCCATTGCTGAGTGTGGTGTGTTAAGGTCTCATTCAACTAAAACATTTGTATCAATATGACTCTTTATTTTACTTGAATTGGCTTATGTTGGCTGCTCCCATGTTGGGGGCAGAAATATTTACAATTGTTACATCTTCTTGATGTGTAGACCCTTTGAGAATGATGTAGTGTCTTTCTGTGTCTCGGACTACAGTCTTCAGATTAAAATCCAATTTATCTGATATGAGACTCACTACCCCAGCTTTCTTTTGAGGTCCATTGGCATGAAAGATGGTCCTCCATCCCCGCACTTTCAATCTGGAAGTGTCTTTGGATTCAAAATGTATCTCTTGTAAACAGCATATGGATGGGTCCTGTCATTTTATCCAGTCTGCAACTGTGTCTTTTTATTGGAGCATTTAGGCCATTAATATTGAGAGTTATTATTGATAGATACATTTTTATTGACATCATGTTGCCTGTGAAGTTCATGTTTCTATAGATTACTTCTATAAATTTCTGTTCTGTGTCACTCTTGGGTTCGTTTCTCTTTTCTAGAACCCCTGTTAGTATTTCTTGTAGTGCTGGCTTGGTGGGTGCATAATCTTTTAGACCTTGGTGGTCCTGGAAGCTCTTTATCTCCCCTTCCATCCTGAAAGTCAACCTTGCTGGGCTCATTATCCTTGGTTGCATATTTTTTTTTCATGTAATTTCCTGAATATGTTTGCCAGCCTTTTCTGGCTTGCCAGGTTTCTGCGGATAGGTCCGACGTTATTCTGAAGGTCCTCCCTTTATATGTAAGGGATCGCTTCCCTTTAGCTTCCCTTAAGACATATTCTTTAATTTTGTGATTCATGAATTTCACAATTATGTGTCTGGAGATTTTTCTGTCCTCATCGATCTTGGGTGGTGTCCTCTCTGCCTTTAGGACATGAACATTTGTTTCATTTCCCTAGATTCGTGAAATTTTCATTCATGATTTGTTCAACTATATCTTCTAGGCTTCTCTCTCTCTCAACTCCTCCGGGGATTCCAAAAATTCTGATATTGGAGCCTTTCATAGCATTTATTTTCCTAATTCTATTTTCATGGGATTTTAGCTGTTTGTTCCAAAACATCTCTTGCTCCCCCTTCTTAATCCATCTGTCCTCTAAATCACTAATACAACCTTCAGCTTCACTTACTCTAACTGTTAGTGTATTTAAATTAGATTGCACCTCATTAATAGCCTGTGTAATCTCGGCTTTATCTTCTGTCATTGGAGCTTCTATCTTGAGACTAATGTTCTTTTCCAAGTTAGCCATTGTTTGGATGATTGCTGCCCTGAATTCCGTTTTTGTCTTATTGTTTATGTTCATTACCAGTAAATCTGTGACAGGGGTTGAAATCTCTGTGTTTTTCTTCTGTTGGTTGTTCCTCCTCTGAGTCATTTTGGCAAGGAGTGGTTGATGGAATGTATACCTGAATATATCAACCACTATTGGATGAATTGTTCACTGGGAGGTTTCAGAGCAATCAGAAGTCACTACTGAAAAGGAAGAAGAAAAAAAAAAGAGAAGAAATGAAAGGAAGTAAGAAAAAAAACAGGCCAGAGTGGGCCCCAATGGTAGGATGTATATCATGCCAAACTACAACAGAGTAAATAAAAAGACCATCAAGAGTAAAAGAAAGTTGAAAAGATGAAAAAGCTACACCCTTCCCCAATGACCCTCAAGGCCAGTATTTACATATTACAAAGGCAAAAACAATTACACAGAAACACTGACAGAATAGGGAAGGAAGGTGAGGGCAAACACTCCTTTTGGGCAAGGAAAGTATTTCAGATCACCTTGGGTGTGTCTTGTTATTATTGTTAATGGAGTCCACTATCTAAAGATATAGGGAGATTAAAACTGGTTTGTATATAGGAGTAGTATTGAATAGGAATGAAGGATTACCTTGAAGCTTATAACTAAATGTATATTTAAAAGAAAAAAGAATAAAGGAAAGAAGAGAGAAAAAATGGGAAAAAAACAGAAAAAACAAACAGAAAAGGAGCAACAGCAACTACAACAACAAAACACAGATATGTGTTTGGAAAAAGTTCAAGGTATAAAGGTATTATGGAGTTTTGTATTAAGTATCATGTTGTAATAAGAAGAAATGAGTTAAAAAATAAAAGAACAAAAACCATGAGAATGAATTTTAAAATAAAAATTTTAAAAGTAAAAATAGAAAAAAGTTAAAAAGAAAATAAAGTGAAAACTATATCTATAAAGTATACAGCTTTTGGGGTAGTACCAGGAGCTTAATATATTGCCTTTCCACCTCTGTTGGGGTTTTACAGTTTTGGTGTTGTCCTCTTGTTCTCCTGGCTTGCCTTCTGAGTGTGGGGCCTGTTGTGGGGCTCACAGGCTTTCCCTGTATCTTCCCCTTTGGCCACTTGTCACAACTGGTGCACCCACAGCCACTGGTCAGATTGGCACCCGAAGACCCCGCTTGTCATTTCACTCCCACAGCAGGGAAACTGATTTCGGGTTGTGCAACCTTTTCTCTTCCTATAGAGTGCGTTGTGCACCCCTATGCAGGAGGGACTGAGATCCTGTTAGCCCTGCAAGTGGTGCAGAAGTCTGCAGAGTCACCTCCTTTGTGGGTGATGTGCACCTGGCTTTTAAAGAGACTCCACGCCACTAGGTTCACGCCCGTGTGGTGCCAGGAAGCACTTTCTATCCCTGGCCCATTGTCCTGTTTTATATCCCTGCCAATGGTGAAGACCCTTTTCTTTTGAGTGCTTTTAACCAGACTGCATGTTCATGCTGGTCCCCAAGCACATGACACTTTTGTATTGGGGTATTACTTTCCAATGGGTTGCCTCTGGTGACTCCCTCCCCCTCCTGTTTCTTCTCTGAAATCAGCCTGAGAACTCCTGCTCTGTTTTACCTTTCTGCTGATGCTCTTCTGCCCCCATAGAGATCCAGAAGTGATCCAGAAGTGTGTAGTCTTACATCTCAGGCTGATTTCATGGGTGTACAGATTATCCTGGTAGATAGTTTAGCTCACTTCAGGAGACCTTTTGAAACAGGGTCTCCTACTTCTCTGCCATCTTGCCCTCCCCCTTCAAATAATATATCTTAAGGGCAGCTATGGGGAAGAGATCCCTTACGTACAGAGGGAGGACCATCAGAATAATGTCAGACCTGTCCACGAAAACCTGACAAGCCAGAAAGGGATGGCAATACATATTAAAAATTATATAAAAAAATATGCAATCAAGGATAATGTACCCAGCATGGTTGACTTGCAAAATGGAAGGAGAGATAAAGGAGTTCTAGGACCAGCATGGTCTAAAAGATTATGCAACCACTAAGCCAGCATACAAGAAATTTTAAGGGGGGGTTCTATACAAGAGGAATGAACCCAAGAGTGACACAGAAGTGGAATTTACAGAGGTAATCTATGGAAACAAGAACTTCACAGGCAACATGATGTCAATAAATACGTACCTATCAATAATCAGTCTCAATGTGAATGGCCTAACTGCTCCAATAAAAAGGCACAGGGTTGCAGACTGGATAAAATGACAGGACCCATCCATAAGCAGTATACAAGAGACCGGTTTTGAAACTAAAGACATACCCAGACTAAAAGTGAAGGGATGGAGGACCATCTTTCATGTTAATGGACTTCAAGATAAAGCTAGGTTAGTGATTCTCATATCAGACAAATCAGATTTTAATCTAAAGAGAGGAGTCAGAGATACAGAAGAACATTGCATCATTCTTGAAGGGTCTATTCACCAGGAAGATCTAACAATTGTAAATATTTAAGCCCCCAACATGGGAACAGCTGACTACATAAGCCAACTCTTAAGCAAAATAAAGACTCATATCAATACAAATGCATTAATTGTAGGAGATCTTAACACACCACTCTCAGCAATGGACAGATCCTCTAAACATAAAAGCAAAAAGGAAACAAGGGCTTTGAATGACACATTGGACCAGATGGACCTCAAGATATATTCAGAATATTCCACCCTAAAATAACAGGATATTCATTCTTCTTGAATGTGCATGGAACTGTCTCCAGAATAGGCCACATACTAGGTCACAAATTATGCTCAAAAGATTGATACCAAAAGATTGAAATTATTCCCTGCATATTCTCTGACCACAATGACTTGAAACTGGAACTCAAATACAAGAAAAAGTTCAGAAGGAATTCAAACACTTGAAGATAAAGATTATCCTGCTCAAGAATGTTTGGATCAACCATGAAATCAAAGAACTTAAACATTTCATGGAAATCAATGAGAATGAAGATACATAGATCCAAAACGTATGGGATAGGGCAAAGGCGGTCCTAAGGAGGAAATACATAGCCATCCAATTGTCACTCAAAAAAATTGAAAAATCCTGAATACACCAACTCTCTCTACACCTTAACAAACTGGAAAATAAACAACAAATTAAACCAGCCCCACACACAAGGAGGGAAATAATTAAGATTAGAGCAAACATCAATGAATTGAAAACTAATGATAGAGTAGAGAACATCAACAAAACTAGAAGCTGGTTCTTTGAAAGAATTAATAAGATCTATAAACCACTGGCCAAATTAATCCAAAAGAAAAAGGAGAGGACCCAAAATAATAAAATTATGAATAAAATTATGAATAAAAGATCATGATTAATAACAAGAAAATAGAAACAATCATCAGAAATTACTATCAATAGTTATATGCCAATAAGTTAAACAACCTAGAAGATATGGATGCTTTCCTGGAAACCTATAAACTTCCAAGACGGAAACAGGAAGAAATTGACAATCTGAATAGACCACTATTTAGTAACGACATTGAAGCAGTGATCAAAAACCTCCCCCCCCCCAAAAAAAAGACCCAGGACCTGATGGATTCTCTGGGGAATTCTACCAAACATTCAAAGAAGAATTAGTACCTATTCTGAAGCTGTTTCAAAAAATGGAAACAGAAGGAAAACTTCCAGACTCTTTCTATGAAGCCAGCATTACTTTAATCCCCTAAACCAGACTAAGACCCCATCAATAAGGAGAATTTCACACCAATATCCCTGATGAATATGGATCTCAAGATTTTCAGCAATATCCTAGCTAATAGGATCCAAGAGTACATTAAATAGATTATCCCTGGGATGCAAGTGTGGTTCAATATCTCAAATCAATCAATGTGATAAAACAAATCAATACAAGAAGAGAGAAGAACCACATGGTCCTCTCAATTGATGCAGAAAAAGTATTTGACAAAATACAGTATCCATTCTTGATTAAAACTCTTCAAAGTATAGGGATAGAGGGAACATTTCTCAACCTCATAAAATCTATTAAAGAAAAACCCACAGCAAATATAATTCTCAGTGGGGAAATCTTACAGCCTTCCCATTGAGATCAGGAACAAGACAAGGATGCCCACACTCACCAATATTGTTCAAAATAGTGTTAGAAGTCCTAGCAACAGCAATCAAACAACAAAAATAAATAAAAATTATTTGAATTTTCAAAGAAGAAGTTGAACTCTCTTTCCTCACAGATCACATGATAGTCTATGTGGAAAACCCAAAAGACTCTAACCCAAAAGTAGTAGAACTCATACAGCAATTAAGTAATGGGCAGGATACAAAATCAATCCAGTCCATGTTGCTACAAAAGTTGGGTATTCATACTTTCTGATAGAGGCATAATATCCCATTATATATATGGACCTTATCTTCTTTATCCATTCATCTGTTGAAGGGCACCTTGGCTCTTTCCACAGTTTGGTGATTGCGGTCATTTCTGCTATGAATATTGGTGAATCTATGGCCCCTATTTTCACTACATTTGTATCTTTGTGGTAAATACCCAGTAGTGCAATTGTGGGATCATAGCATAGCTCTATTTTTAATTTTTAAAGAATCTCTACACTATTTTCCTAAGTGGCTGTACCAACTTGCATTCCCACCAACAGTGTAAGAGGGTTCCCCTTTCTTCACATTCTCTCCAACACTTGTTTCCTGTCTTGTTAATTTTGGCCATTCTAACTGGTGTAAGGTGCTATTTCAATGTGGTTTTGATATGAATTTCCATGATGGCTAATGATGATGGATATTTATTCATGTGTCTGTTAGCCATTTGTGTGTCTTCTATGGAGAAAATTTCTGTTCACATCTTCTGCCCATTTCTTGATGTGATTGTGATTATCTTTTTTAGGGAGGGCTGTTGAGTTTGAGGAGTTCTTTATATATCTTGGATATTAGCCCTTATGGCATTGTGACAAAAGCATCATTTTCTAAGCATATATCTTCACTGTTTTATTCAGGTTCCCTGTTCCAGCCTCCTTCTGTGGATTCCCTCCTCTTTGGTACTGTGAAAGGAAGCCCCCTAGCTGCAAGGTCTCAGTGGTGCCATAGCTCTCCTGTCCTCTTCTTGTTAGAATTGAGACATATAGCTGAAGACCTTGGCTACCTTTTTCCTCTCCAACCCTAAACCGAGATGTCCCTCATCCAGCCCTTTTCCTTGGACCATCCCTGGAAAGTCTCTTCCAGCTCCCTCAGGATGTATGCATCAGAATGCATCACCTCCTCAGCTACACCTAGTTCTCACCTGCCTTATGCTGGTTTTCTACTCTACTGCCCTGGGCCTTCAAGAACTATACCAAATATGCTACGTCCACATGAATCATGCAGTTAAAGAGTAGGATATTAATTTCTATTGATTTTCTGGCATTTTTTATGATGACACACCCAATTTTCCATATTACACTTTGTCCCTTGTCCTTGCTTCTAAGCCACATACAAAAGTGTATCCCAATGCTTTTATCTTAGCACTGTGATGTCTTCACAGGGGACTCACCAGGGGATGGATGGACTATCTTGTTTTCCAGATCCATCTCAGGCCTGGGTTCTAAAGATATATCAGTGAGCATCACAGTTGGGCTGTGGGGGCTGTGGGTACTGAAGATGGGATTCTCAGGGGTCTTCCTACAACCTCCTCACTATAATCATGAAAGACTGTTCTGAGCTATGAGTATTATTTCTTTGTAAAATTGCAGAAGGATGTTATGAATTGCTCCTTTGACTAGGAGTAGTTTTGGGGGTTACTTCATTTTCGGACTGTGAGAAGTCTGGAGTAAATAATCTGTGTTCCTTTCCAACTAAAATTTTCTATAGTCTCATCTTCAGAAAACCTATATATACAGAGATTCCAAAAACATATCCAGTAATGAATCTCATGTTCACTTACCACCATATTTCAGTTCCCTCAAATAAAAATTCCTTAAAAAGAACCTTATTAAAGTCACTATTCATTACTTTGGATATATTAGACAAGCAATTTAGTCCCTTCTTACCAGAGGACTAGAAGACCAGGCCTTCTGGAGTTTGATCATGTATGGTTTCTCTTTGAACCTTTCTGGATGTCTTGTTATGTTGGATTAGAAGGAAAATACCATCTGTGATTGTTCTATGATCCCAACAGATTGTAAACTACCAGGGGGTCATGCGCAAACCAAAACTAGGGAAACTTTTTGTGCTTTATATGTTCTGCATCTAAATATATGTGGATGCTTGTTGGTGAGACAGGCAAGACCCCAAGGACTCCCTGTTTATTAAAACCCCCTTATGTGTTTTCTATAACAGTCTAAAAATCCATCTACCTTATGACTAGCACCTCGTTCCTTCTCCCTTAGAGTCACCACAAACCATTTCTACTTACCGTGCTCATGGCATGATCACTGAGTAGTACAATGATGTTAAAATGTGTATCTGTTGCATTGCTCATGACTTCAGCATATGAGATCCCAGAATGTCATTTCATGAAATGGCTCATCTATTTCTTATGGATTATTGCTTTTTAACCCAGATGACCTTGGAAAAAAAGAACTCTTTCATTTATATTCTAAACTCATGCAAAGTGCTGCAAAGCTTGCTGATTCAGGAGCCTGATTTATTTTACAAAATTAACATAACCAGTAGAATCAAACCCGTTCCCTTCCTAAGTATGGCAGCTAAAATGACCTAATTATGATAGAGTAGCACAAGAAAGCTTCTGATTCGCAAGTTCTCTATTTTCTTTTGATGTTTTTCTATTACATGCATGGAGCACAGCCCTCTGGTTAGTCCTTTCCTTTTACTTTAGGACTGGCCCTAGTTCACCACCATCATTGGCTTTTATTTATTAGTAGATCTCCTGCTGAGTTTTTACATTTTGGTAAAGTACAAATAATATAAAATTTATCATCCCAACCATTATTTAGTGTAGAGTTCAATGACATTAAGTACATTCACACTAAAATACAACTTACCACCATCTATCTCAGTAATTTTTTTTAATCTTCTGTATCTAGGAAACAATGTAACTTCTTATTTCCTCCCTCTCCCAGTCCCTGATAACCACTATTATACTTTCTGTCTCTGTGCATTAGGTGACTCTAGACACCTCATATAAATGGAATCATGCAGTATTTGCCCTTTTGTGACTGGTCTACTTCACTGAACATAATGTCTTCAAGTTTCATCCTTGTTGTCACATGTATCAGAATTTCTGTTTTTTAAAGATGAATGTTATTCCATTGTATGGAAATTACACATTTTGGGCATTGTATTTTAATTTCCCTTTCTGTGCTTTCTGGGGACATCATCTCATTAAGCACTTGTATCCTAGTTCTTAGCTCAGAATCTGCTTTAAGGAGAGTCCAAATTAGGCATATTTAATTTTTTTCCCTTTGAGGTATTCAGATCGCAATAATGACATGCTGCATTTGAAAACATTCTTCTGAAAGAGCAGAAACAAGGATGTTTAGAGATAACTCAGGAAAACAAAAACTAATTTAAAGGTGTGCAGATTCCAGGTAAGCACAGGGGGAGATTCCATAGACCCAACCAGGAAAAACAAGACTGGGACGAGCCAGGCATATGGGTCAGGGTCCTTGGTGGGCTGACTTCTGAGATGAGGTCTGTTCCCAGGACAAGGTCCCACAGAGCCCCAAATCACTTAAGATGTTATCAGAGAGCAAGTACCTGGTCAAAGACAATGGCTTCCAAGTACTTGGCCTATGGAAGAGGGAGCAGCCTGCTTCCAGTGATGAGAGAGAAGGGAATTTCTAATGTTCTCCCCTCTTATCTGGACACTTGGTGAATAATGACTTGTCCTTATCTGCAATGGCTATGGTTAGTTGGGACAGGGCCAAGGTGGCAGAGCCAATCCAAACATATTCAAGTCCTCCTCACATTATGCCCTTTAGTAGATTACATATTTGAGTCTACAAATGTCAGCACCTTGGTCATGCGGTATCTGTGTTTCTTTTTCCTTCTCTGAGGCTTTCTGTGTAGCAGTCAACAATCTCACCACCCATCTTCCCATATCTTGACAAAGCAACAGAGCTGCCACCAGGAAAAAAGTCCTTGCCTGTAGTTGCACATTCATTCTTGACGTTGGCCTGTAATGTTTCAGAGTTTTCCACTCTGAAACACTAAACACTGCTGATTTATTCTGGTTTTTTCCTTAGTTAAGTTACAGATTCTGTGTTTACCACAAATGCTTCTATTAAGCCTATTCTTCACCAAGTGGGAGATTAAAGATGTCTTCAGTGAAGGGACTGGGCAACATGGAGCCCTTCCATGATATTCTTTATAAGTTGAATGTGTAATTAGACAGGTGAACATCCCCACCTTGGCAGTGTGGTGGCAGAAGTGAGGTTTGTCTTGGAGAACCAGAAGGCAGGTGGACACAGGGTTAGAGGCAGCCCCTGAGTACTGATATGGTAACACTGGATCATACTTCAACAGGGTGCATATTAGATATTCCCATCCTGTTCTTCTCCCACTTTGACACTGAGTGGAAAGGGATTAGCCAAAGAATAAATGTTTTAAGTATATGTTTTCAAAGTCCTGTTTGTACTCCCTGACACTCACTGCTCTCATACTAACCCCTGGAGTTCTACTCTATATACCTGCAATTCCCCTTTGGGAGCTTGACCTCCAAGATTGCATGGGACAGTCAGGGGTAACAGCACTCAGTGTGTCAGGAACAGCCTTTAGCCAAGGTGGATGGGGGCAGGAATGGAAAATGAAATGTCCTTTTTCTCACCCTTTTAGACAAGTCTGGGACTAGTGCCACATTATCTCCCAGAGGTCCTCTGTTGCACATGAGTTGCCCATTGCAGTGGCCTGCCTACTAACTGGCTCCCTTTTTTTTAAATCTACATCATGTTTGCATGCGTCATTTGGGTCCTCAGGAAGCAGATGTTGAGAGTTAAGAGTACAAGCAGTTTCTTGGACGTCATGCCTGTGCAAGGGAACAAGGGGGAGGAAGCAGATGGGAGCAGGGGAAGGACTCTACCATGCAGATCTGACACCAGTGAAAGGAATGGGCAGGGAGAGCTTTGACTGTGGTGTATTCTGAGGCAGTGTCTGTCAATCTGTGAGATTTCCCCTGGAGGAGTCCCATATTGGGTGAGGGTGGGGGACCCCCAGACATGCTGTATGCTCTTATTGGCTGCTTGGGCTTCCTGGGAAAAGTGCTAAAGCTCCCAAGTAGATGCAGATCCCAATAGGTGGCTGCAGCTGTAGGCTTTCGGGACATCCATCCTCCTTACTGAAGAGCGGCAAGTTCTTTCTCGAAGGGGTTCCAGGGGACAGCTCCATGCTTCCCACTACTTGCTCCCTTTAGCCACAGCTCATGCTTCCCTTAGCCACCACTCAAATCACTACGTGATTTCAGATCCTTTTCTCAAGGTCTGGGGAATAAGTCTAAAGAAAAATTTGTTTTAAAAGATTCTATTTATTTATTTGTCAGAGAGAGAGAAAGAACAAGCAAGGGGAGCAGCAGACAGAGGGAGAATCAGGCTCTTTGCTGAGCAAAGAGTCCAATATAGGACTTTATCTCAGGACTCTGCGATCATAACCTGAGCCAAAAGCAGATACTTAACCGACTGACCCACCCAGGTGTCCCTAAAATAAACTTTATTTTTTAAGCTAAGATTTATTGGCTATTTTCCATGTACCTACTAAGCAAAATGCATGTTCCTAAAAGGCAGACACCATTAAGATGCCCATTACAGAGATGGGCTGGAGTTCTGCTCTATACACTTGAAACTCCCCTCTAGGAGCTTGCCCTCCAAACTTGAATGGGACAGTCAGAAGGTATCAGCACTCAGTGCCTCAGGAGCAGCCTTTAACCAAGGTGGATGGGATCAGGGTCCTGAGACCCTAAACAAAATGCATATTCCTAAAGGGCAAATACCATTTAGATGTCCATTACATGGATGAAGAACTGAGCCTTATAGGGACTAAGCATCTTGCTCAAAGCTATGCATCTGGTAAGAGATGATCTGAGATTTGCACCAAGGCCTGTAGATACTTTCTTTTACAACAGTGCTCACTGCTTTAATGAGTTCCATTTTTTACTCAAAGGGAGACTGTGGAGAGTCTCCTGGCCTGTATGCTGGTCAAATGGTTAAAGGAGACAGAGTAGATGGACACCCTCTAGCAGCCACAGAACCATCACTGGAGTTGTCTTCTTAGATGCAATGCTGTTCTCACAGGAAGTGTGGAGATCCTCAGCTTCCCTCAGGGGCATGTGCATTGCAGGGATCCATGCTTCCTGTGGCTCCCACATCCTCTTATGGAAGCACCACACACTCACAAAGGATTTGCAGGAAGCTTTCAAAGGGAGTGAAGCCACTAGATTTCAGGACCCCAAATTAGCATGCTATGGAAGAATGCTAATGTCTATCACCTGCATAAAATAAACTCTGAACAGGGAAGTAATGCAACAAGGAATTGACAGTGGCACTAAGACCAGGTTGTCATCATCACAGAGCTCCATCAGCAGGTTCCATCTTGCAAGGCTGTCCCACGAGGTGGCTTTTCCACTGCATTTTCCTTTTATGACACTCCAAATAAATGACAGCCAGATGCAGAACAAACAAAAAACATCTGAACATTTACAGATTTGAGATAACCATCTTCCTATCAGAGAGTAATTGTAGGAAAAAGAAATCAGTTGTGAGTGAAGTTTCCAATTTATATAAATGCTCAGATTTGTCCCACAGGTTATTAAAGCTGAACAACAAGCTTCTCATTCTGTTTAGAGGCCAAACGCTGCAAAGCTATTAACTTGCATACATCTTGAGTGCTTCAAAATTGAAATTAGCTTCTTTAGTTGCATCAGCATAAAGCAAATATATGTTCCTCAGAGGACTTGGTTTTAAAGGTAGTTTGAAATTAAGTGACTCCAAGGCCCACATGGGTGTCATGGTGGCAGCTAGGAAACAAAGTGATTTATTGTGTAATTGGGAGCAGTGCAGGGAAAGTTGAAATAATGACGCAATTGTCTTTCTCTCTACTTCCTTCCTTCTTTAGATTTCATTGCTGGCAATTAAGTACTAATTAGTTCCTCTGCCTTGTGATGTTTTGAGACACACAGAGCAAATAGTGAGCCTGCAAATTGAGTGGAAACCCCTAATCACTTAGATAATAATCCCAGTAGCAGCTTCCTCAGGAGGAGAACTGTTTCATGATAATACCAGGTAGTACCTGGGTCCTCCTGGTCCTCTTTGCTCATCTGATTCAGCACAAGCCAGTTCCAGCAGAAAAAGAACCCAGCTTGCTTCTTCAGTTTAACTTGGGGAAGCAAAGGAATCAGAGGAAATGGAGTATGGAGACTGGCATTCTGAGGAAGAGGCAGAAAATTTCAAGAAGAAACAGTGAAGCTAACGAGGGATGACAGGGGTAGGAGGTGGAAGGAGAGAAGGAAGAAGACAACCTAGGTTCTGCCATGCTGTCAATGACTGCTATAATTCTCATCTCTCTCCATCACATTTACTGTTAATTGGGCATTGAATTAAGAGTATCTTTCCAGGGGTGCCTGGTTGGCTCAGTCATTAAGCCTCTGCCTTTGGCTCAGGTCATGATCCCGGGAGTCCTGGGATCGGGCCCCACATCGGGCTCCCTGCTCTCTGGGAAACCTGCTTCTCCCTCTCTCACTCCCCCTGCTTGTGTTCCCTCTGTCACTGTGTTTCTCTCTGTCAAATAAATAAATAAAAGCTTAAAAAAAAGAGAGTATCTTTCCAAATTTGCTATGTGAGAAATTCAACAATTATAATAATGATGACAATTTGCTTTTATATTTCTTTTTTAATAATTTATTTTATTTTTTTTATTTTCAGTGTTCCAAGATTCAGTGTTTATGCACCACACCCAGTGCTCCATGCAATATATGCCCTCCTTAATACCCACCACCAGGCTCACCTATACCCGCACCCCCTCCTATCCAAACCCCTCAGTTTGTTTCTCAGAGTCCACAGTCTCTCATGCTTTGTCTCCCCCTCTGATTTACCCCAGTTCACATTTCCTTTCCTTCTCCTAATGTCCTTCATTTACTCCTTATGCTTTACAAGTAAGTGAAACCATGATAATTTACTTTCTCTGCTTGGCTTATTTCACTCAGCATACTCTCCTCCAATCCTATCCATATTGATATAAAATTTGGTTTGGCCATTCTGATGGAGGCATAATATTCCATTTTGTATATGGACATAAGTATATGTACCATCTGTATATGGTACATAAGTCCCTTCTTTTCACTAGATCTGTATCTTTGGAGTAAATACCCAGTAGTGCAATTGCAGGGTCATAGGGTAGCTCTATTTTTAATTTTTTAAAGGAATCTCCACACTGTTTTCCAAAGAGGTTGTACCAACTTGTATTCCCACCAACAGTGTAAGGGGTTCCCCTATCTCCACATCCTCTCCAACACTTGTTGTTTCCTGTCCTGTTAATTTTGGCCATTCTAACTGGTGTCAGGTGATATCTTAATGCAGTTTTGATTTGAATTTCCCTGGTGGCTAATGATGATGAACATTTTTTCATGTGTTTGTTCACCATTTGTATGTCTTCTTTGAAGAAGTGTATGTTCATGTCTCCTGCACATTTTTTGATGTGATCATCTTTTATTTGGTTGTTGAGGTTGAGTAGTTCTTTATAGATCTTGGATATCAGCCCTTTTTCTGTAGTGTCATTTGTGAATATCTTTTCCCATTCTGTGGGTTGCTTCTTTGTTTTGTTGACTGTTTCTTTTGCTGTGCAGAAGCTTTTTATTTTGGTGGAGTCCCAAAAGTTCATTTTCACTTTTGTTTTCTTTGCCTTTGGAGACATATCTTAAAAGAAGTTGCTGTGGCCGATGTTGAAGAGGTTACTGCCTATGCTCTCCTTTAGGATTTTAATACATGGTGTTTATTTTCTCTGGCATACTTATGATAATGTTTACAGATTTGGTGTACAAACTGTTTTCATATAGGTTAGCTCTTTGAACCACACCATGGACAGTGAGGAAGTTAGGGCTATGTAAAAAATGAAAGGTGCATCCTGCTCTAACATGAAAAGAGTACACTTCCAGGTGACTCTCTTTGGGGCGGATGTATCTGTTGATTATTGACACATAATAATAAATTATCCCCCGAAATCAGCATATTAAAGAATCATTAATTTTGCTTAGTTTTGTGGGTCAGCTATTCAGGAAAGGCTAGGATAAGCAGTTCTTGGTTGGGTTTTTCAAGCTGTTGTAGTCAGCCTTGCTGGAGTTGCAATCCACTGAGGGATCAACTGGGCTAAATATCCAGGGCAGTTCATTCACAAAGCTAATGAATCACATGGCCTTTCCATCATAGAGGACTTGGGGAACGTAGAATTCTTAATGGACATCTGGTTTTCCTCCCACAAGAACATTCCAAGAGAACCAGGTGGAAACTGCATGATCTTCTTCCACCTCTTTTTGAGAAATCCCACAGTGCCCCTTCCATCATATTCTGTTCATTACAAATTCAAGGGAGTGGTTCACAACCCCACTTTCTAATAGGAAGAGCAACAATAATTAGGGGCCATACATTTAATCACAACCAGGAAGATAGCTCCAGGTGAGTTATGCCCTAGGATTAGAATGTTGGTTATCCAGCATCACCCTAAAGAGCCTACTATTTCTCTGGCCTGCAAAATCTTTTTGACACTCTAGTCATGAAAATTTGTAGGATTCTCCAACATGGTACACAGTGTACTGCAATGTTGAGTAGGTTCAAATGTAACTGCTCTCCTCCTATGGACTGTCAATCAACTATCTTATGTTAAGTGACAGGAAGAGGATAAAAAATTATGAACACATAAGAGTAAGGGATCCATCATGCTTGTGAGTCTGCATGTGTGAAGGTAAGCAAATATTAAATCTAGAGCATGTCAAATATTAAATCTAGAGCATATCAAGCATTTTAAACCTAGAGCATTTATTTTGTCATGAAATTTAGGAAGGAGATGCTCTTCTCAAACAAAAACTTTGCAACTACTGTCTGGGCTATGCCAAGAATTTGGAACAGATGATGGTGTAAGTACAGCCCTCTGCACCCTGTTTAACCCATTTGATGATCACCAAGGAAGTCCTAATATGATATGTGGCATAGAAACACTTGCACAATTCTCCCATACTTTTTAAATAAAGGAAATCACTGTGCCTGGTGCTGACCCACCCTGGAAATGAATAAATAATCCATAGATCCCCAAATAGACAAATAATCCATAAGTCTTGCCTTTGAGGGACACGTGGCCTAAAAAACACACTCAAAACTGTAAACCTGCAAGTATGCTGAGAGTTGGATTTTTATTTTCTTCAATGAAAGTCTCAGGAAAGGCTTCTTAGAGAGTTAACTTTGAGCTTAACTCTATAGAGTAACTTTATGTTTCTGCATGTCTGTTGTATTAACATGGGGTGGATAAGAATTGGTAAAAAAAGCAACTCTATTCCAAAGTGTCAGTCTGAGCAGTTAAAAGGAATACAAAAAGTGTGCTTAGATATTCTAAATCGTTCTTTAAGGTTCTACCCATATGCTATTTCCAGGGAGACTCCTCCCCCAGCACAGACAGCTCTTAGTGCCTGGTTAGCTTATAAGCAATATATGAGATTTCTAATTTATTTTTCCTACCCTTCCTGTGATATGATGCTTTGCTCTTGCTGTCTTATGCATAATAGATTTAAATTTCCCCTACATATTTACTAGTAATAGTGTCTTTCATGAATGTTCTGTTTACTTTCTTTACCTATTTAACTACTGGATTTTATTTATTTTTTTATCTTTTATTGTGTTTTATTAGTCATTTAGTCACCATAAAATACATCATTAGTTTTTGATACAGTGTTCCAAGATGCATTGTTTATGTACAACAGCCAGTGTTCCATGCAACATATGCCATCCTTAATACTCACCACCAGGCTCCCCATCCCCTAACCTCCCTCCCTTCCAAAACCTGAAGTTTATTTCTCAGAGTCCACAGCCTCTCATGGTTCATTTCCACCTCTGTTTTTTCTCAATTCATTTTACTTTCCTTCTCCTAATGTCCTCCATGTTATTCTTTATGTTCCAAAAGTAAATGAAACCATGTGATAATTGACTTTCTCTGCTTGACTTATTTCACTCAGCATAAACTCCTCCTCAGATGGCTAAGCAATATTCCATCGTATATATGGATCCCATCTTCTTTATCCATTCATCTATTGAAGGGCATCTCAGCTGTTTCCATGGATTGACTATTGTGGACAAGGCTGCGATGAACATTGGGGTACATATGGCACTTCTTTTCACTACCTCTCTATCTTTGGGTAAATACCTAGTAGTGCAATTGCAGAGTCATAGAGTAGCTCTATTTTTAATTTTTTTAAAGAATCTCCACACTATTTTTCAAAGTGGTTGCACCAGCTTGCATTCCACCAACAGTGCAAGAGGTTTCCTCTTTCTCCACATCCTCTCTAACATTTGATTTTTTATGTTGTTAATCCTTGCCATTCTTACTGGTGTAAGGTGGTATCTCAGTGTGGTTTTGACCTGAATTTCCCTGATGGCTAGTGATGTGGAACATTTTTTTCATATTTCTGTTCACCATTTGTACATCTTCTTTGGAGAAGTGTCTGTTCAGCATAGCACTAGAAGTCCTAGCAGCAGCAATCAGACAATAAAAAGAAATAAAAAGTATTCAAATTGGCAAAGAAGAGTCAAATTCTCTCTCTCTTCACAGATTACATGATACTTTATGTGGAAAAGCCAAAGACTCCAACCTCAGATTCCTGGAACACATAAGCAATTCAGTAATGTGGCAGGAAACAAAATCAATGCACAAAAATTAGTTGCTTTCTTATACACTAACAATGAAACTGTAGAAAGGCTAATTAGAGAATTGATTCCATTTACAATAGGACTAAAACCCATAAGACACCTTGGAATAAACCTAACCAAAGAGGTAAAGGATCTGTACTAGAGGTACTATAGAACACTCATGAAAGAAATTGAAGAAGATACAAAAAGTTGGAAAAGCATTCCATGTTCATGGATCAGAAGAATAAACATTCTACTGGATTTTAATGTTTCTATAAATTTATTTGATATTCTGTCTTAGGTGCAAAATTTGGATAATGAATATTTGTTTCAAGTTTAAAAAGATTAGCTCAAAGAACTGGAAAATCAACAAAAAATTAAACCAATCCCCCAAACAAGACAGGAAATAATTAGGATTAGAACACAGAGGAATGAAACAGGAACTGGAGATACAGTAGAACACATCAACAAAACTGGAAGCTGGTTCTTTGAAAGAATCAATAAGATCAATAAACCATTGGCCAAACTAATTCGAAAGAAAAGGGAGAAGACCCAAATTAATAAAATTATGAATGAAAGGGGAGAGATCACGACGAACACCAAGGAAATAGAAACAATCATCAGAAATTACTATCAACAATTATATGCCAATAAGTTTAACAACCCAGAAGATATGGATACATTCCTAGAAACCTATAAACTTCCAGACTGAAACAGGAAGACATTGACAATGAATAGACCTATATCTAATAATGAGATTGAAGCAATGATCAAAAACCTCCCCCCAAACAGGGGCGCCTGGGTGGCTTAGTTGGTTGGGTGACTGCCTTCGGCTCAGGTCATGATCCCGAAGACCAGGGATCTAGTCCCATATTGGGCTCCCTGTTTGGGGGGAAGCCTGCTTCTCCCTCTCTCACTTCCCCTGCTTGTGTTCCCTCTCTGGCTGTGTTTCTCTCTGTCAAATAAATATAATCTTAAAACAAAAACAAAAGCAAAAACAAAACCTCCCCAAAAACAAGAGTCTAGGACCAGACGGATTCCCTGGGGAATTCTACCAAACATTCAAAGAAGGAATAACACCTATTCTCCTGACTCGTTCAAAAAAATAGAAACAGAAGGAAAACTTACAGACTCTTTCTATGAAGCCAGCATTACTCTAATCCCCCAACCAGACAAAGACCCCATCAAAAAGGAAAACTTCAGATGAATATTTCTGATGAATCTGGATACCAAGATTCTTAACAAGATCCTTGTTAATAGGATTCAACAATACATTAAAAAGATTATCCTCCATGACCAGGTGGGATTTATCCCAGGGATGCAAGGGTTGTTTCTACACTCGCAAATCAATCAATGTGATAGAACAAATCAATAAGAGAAGAGAGAAGAACCACATGGTACTCTCAATTGATGCAGAAAAGGCATTTGAAAAATACAACATCTGTTCCTGATTAAAATTGTGCATTGATTTTGTATCCTACAAAATGGAATAGAGGGAACATTTCTCAACCTCATAAAATCTATCTACAAAAAACCCACAGCAAATATCGTTCTCAACGGGGAAAAACTGACAGCCTTCCCTCTGAGATCAGGTACAAGACAAGGATGCCGGCTCTCACCACTACTTTTCAAAATAGTGTAGAAGTTCTAGCAACAGAAATCAGACAACAGAAAGAAATAAAAGGTATTCAACTTGGCAAAGAAGAAGTCAAACTCTCACTCTGTGAAAATGACATGATACTCTATGTAGAAAACCCAAAAGACTCTACCCCCAAACTATTAGAACTCATACAACAATTTGGTAATGTGGCAGGATACAAAATCAATGCACAGAAATCAGTTGCGAACAAAGGGAAATCAAAGAATAAATTCCATTTGCTATAGCACCAAAAACCATAAGACACTTAGGAATAAACCTAACCAAAGAAGTCAAGGATCTGTACTCGAGGAACTACAGAACACTCATGAAAGAAATTGAAGAAGACACAAAAATGAAAGAGCATTCCATGCTCATGGATCAGAAAAATAAACATTGTCAACATGTCTATACTGCAAAAAGCAATCTACACTTTCAATGCCCTTCCGATCAAAATCCCACTAACATTCTTCAAAGCATTGGAACAAACAATCCTAAAATTTATATGGAACCAAAAAAGACCCCAAATTGCTAAGGAATTGCTGAAGAAGAAAAACAAAGCTGGGGGCATCTCGTTACCTGACTTTAGGCTTTATTACAAAGCTGTGATTACCAAGACAGCATGGTACTGGCACAAAAAACAGAGAAATAGACCAATGGAACAGAGTAGAGAGTCCAGATATGGACCCACAAATCTACGGGCAAATCGTCTTTGACAAAGCAGGAAAAAATATCCAGTGGAAAAAAGACAGTCTCTTGAATAAATGGTGCTGGGGAAATTGCACAGCTACATATAGAACAATGAAACTAGACCATTCTCTTACACCACACACATAGGCAAACTTGAAATGGAGGAAAGACCTCAACGTGAGGCAGGATTCCATCAAAATCCTGGAAAAGAACATAGACGGTAACCTCTTTGACATCGGCCACAGCAACTTCTTTCAAGACATGTCTCCAAAGCAAAGGAGACAAAAGCAAAAATGAACTTTTGGGACTTCATCAAAATAAGAAGCTTCTGTACAGCGAAGAAAACATTCAACAAAACAAAGAGGCAACCCATGGAATGGGAGAGGATATTTGCAAATGACACTACAGACAAAGAACTGATATCCAAAATCTATAAAGAACTACTCAAACTCAACATCTAAAAAGAAGATGAACACATCAAAAAGCCAGGTAGAGAAAGTCAAGTATCACATGGTTTCACTTACTTGTGGAGCATAAGGAGTAATATAGAGGACAGTAGGAGAAGGAAAGGAAATAGGAAGTAGGGTAATTCAGGGAGAGAAACAAAACAAGAGGGACTCTGGACACAGAAACAAACTGAGGGATTTGGAGGGAAGGAGGTGTGGGGATGGAAGAGCCTAGTGGTGGGTACTGAGGGCACCTATTACATGGAGCACTGGGTGTGGGGCATGCACAATGAATCTTGGAACACGGAAAATTTTAAGTAAAAAATGGGCAAGAGACATGAAGAAGCACTTCTCCATAGAAGATATGCAAATGGCTAACAGACACATGGAAAAATGTTCAGCGTCACTAGCTTTCAGGGAAATTCAAATCAAAACCACACTGAGATACCACCTTACACCAGTCAGAATGGCCAAAATTAAGAAGTCAGGAAACAACAAGTTTTGGAGAGGCTGCGGAGAAAGGGGAACCCTCCTACACTGTTGGTGGGAATGCAAGTTGGTGCAGCCGCTTTGGAAAACAGTGTGGAGATTCCTTAAAAAATTAAAAATAGAGCTACCCTATGACCCTGCAATTGCACTACTGGGCATTTACTCCAAAGATACAGATGTAGTGAAAAGAAGGGCCATATGTACCCCAATGTTCATCACAGCAATGGCCACAATCGCCAAACTGTGGAAAGAGCCAAGGTGCCCATCAACAGACAAATAGATAAAGAAGATGTGGTCCATGTATACAATGGAATACTAGGCCTCCATCAGAAAGGATGAATATCCAACTTTTGTAGCAACATGAACTGGATTGGAAGAGACTATTCTGAGTGAAATAAGCCAAATAGAAAAAGTCAAGTATCACATGGTTTCATTTACTTGTGGTGCGTAAGGGGTAATGTAGAGGACAGTAGAGAAGGAAAGGAAATGGGAAGTAGGGTAATTCAGGTAGAGAAAGGAAACATGAGAGACTTTGGACACAGAAACAAACTGAGGGTCTTGGAGGGAGGGGATGGGGGGATGGGAGGGCCTGGTGGTGGGTACTGAGGGCACCTATTGCATGGAGCACTGGGTGTGGGGCATGGGCAATGAATCCTGGAACACTAAAAAAATAAAATAAATTTAAAGTAAAAAAAAAGAAGAAGATTAGCTCACATCCAAATTAAAAAACAAAATCTAAACCCAAATCCTGAAAATATTTATACTGAGCTAACTGGTGTAACAGGGGTGAAATATACTAATTTGCCTTGTTTCAGGCAGGATTAACTATAAGACTATTTTCTATTAGGTTATGGCTTCTGGATCTCTTTTAAAAGTGAAAAATAAAAAGTAAGGGGGTGGGGGGAAAGCAAGGGCAGTGAAGGGGAAGCTGTCCAGGGTCCTAGTGCATTTTCTCCTGACTCTTCTTGTTGCATTCCTGCTCCTTCCAAGACCACCCAAACTCTCCGCAAGTTTCCATGATTGTGAGGAATACCTCTAACTATTATAGAAGTTAGCTTCCTATTGACCCCCAGGTTTATGTTCATTTGGTCAAGTTTGCCCTCTGGGGTGTAGAGGAGATTGTAATCATTAGCCTTGAAACTAGTCCTCAGGCATTCACCAACAGCTATCCATTGACTCTGGTTTAGGCTTCCTTCACTTGAATATACTTCTCTCAACTTATTTGAAAGACACAGTACTGTTTCCAAACACATCTAGATTCTTACCTGTTTCGTCGTTCTGAGAATTGGACTTCTTTAACTGCTTAAATTAATTCTTGTTAGTGAAATGTGTTTGTCTCCACTTTCATCTATTTAAATAATTGACTGTAGCAACTTCTGTTTTTTTCTCTATTTTTAAATAATAATTTATGTTATTTTTCAGTATTCCAAGATTCATTGCTTTATGGCCCACACTCAGTGCTCCATTCAATTCATGCCCTCAATACCCACCACCAGGCTTAACCATCCCCCTGCCCCCTCTTTTCCAAAACCCTCAGTTTGTTTCTCAGATTCCAAAGTCTCTCAGGTTTCATCTCCTTCTCTAATTTACCCCAGTTCACATTTCCTTTCCTTCTCTCACTGTCCTCCATGTTACTCTTTGTGCTCCACAAGTAAGTGAAACCATATGATACCTCATTTTCTCTGCTTGGTTTATTTCATTCAGCATAATCTCCTCCAATCCCATCCATGTTGCCACAAAAGTTGGGTATTTATTCTTTCTGATGCAGGTGTAATATTACACTGTATATATGGACCATATCTCCTTTATCCATTCGTCTGTTGAAGGGCATCTCAGCTCTTTCCACAGTTTGGCAATTATGGCCATTACTGCTATGAACATTGGGATACACAGGGCCCTTCTTTTCACTACATCTGTATCTTTGGGGTAAATGCCCAGTAGTGCAATTGCAGGGTCATAGGGTAGCTCTATTTTAAAGTTTTTAAGGAAACTCCACACTGTTTTCCAAAGTGGCTGCACCAACTTGCATCCCCACCAACAGTATAAGAGGTATATTATATATATATATATATATATATATATATATATATGGTATATATAATAACAGTATATTTCTCCACAGCCTCCCAAACCCTTGTTGCTTCCTGTCTTGTTAATTTTGGCCATTCTGACTGGTGTAAGGTGGTATCTCAGTGTGGTTTTGATTTGAATCCCTGATACCTAGTGATGATGAACATTTTCTCATGTGTCTGTTAGCCATTTGTATGTCTTCTATGGAGAAGTGCCTCTTCATATCTCTTGTCCATATTTTGATGTGTTCATCTTCTTTTTGGATGTTGAGTTTGAGTAGTTCTTTATAGATCTTGGATATCAGCCCTTTGTCTTTAGTGTCATTTGCAAATATCTTCTCCCATTCCATGGATTGCCTCTTCATTTTGCTGACTGTTTCCTTTGCTGTGCAAAAGCTTTTTATTTTGATCAAGTCCAAAAGTTCATTTTCACTTTTGTTTTCTTTGTCTTTGGAGAAGTGTCTTGAAAAAGTTGCTATGGCTGATGTTGAAGAGGTTACTGCCTATGTTCTCCTCTAGGATATTGATGGATTCCTATCTCACATTGAGGTTGTTCATCCATTTCAAGTTTATCTTTGTGTGTGGTGTAAAAGAATGGCTGAGTTACATTCTTTTATACATAGGTGGGTGTCCAGTTTTCCCAGCACCATATATTGAAGAGACTGTCTTTTTTTCACTGGATATTTTTTCCTGCTTTGTTGAAGATTATTTGACCATAGAGTTGAGGACCCATATCAGGGCTCTGTACTCTGTTCCATTGGTTTATGTGTGTGTTTTTGTGCCAGTACCATTCGGTCTTGGTGATCACAGCTTTGTAATAAAGCTTGAAATCAGGCAACATGATGCCCCTAGCTTTGTTTTTCTTTTTCAGCATTTCCTTAGAGATTCTTGGTCTTTTCTGGCTCCGTACAAATTCTGGATTTTTTGTTCCAGCACTTTGAAAAATTCCAGTGGAAGTTTGATTAGAATGGCTTTGGAAGTATAGATTGCTCTGGGAAGTATAGACATTTTAACAATGTTTATTCTTCTGATCCATGAGCATGAAATTCTCTTCCATCTCTCTGTGTCTTTTTAAATTTCTTTCATGAGTGTTCTGTAGTTCCTCGAGCACAGATCCTTAACTTCTTTGGTTAGGTTTATTCCAATTTATCTTATGGTTTTTGGTGCTATAGTAAATGGAATAGATTCTCTGATTTCCCTTTCTATATTTTCATTGTTAGGATATAAGAATGCAACTGATTCCTGTGCCTTGATTTTTTGTATCCTGCTACATTACTGAATTGCTACATGTGTTCTAGTAATTTGGGGGTGGAGTCGTTTGGCTTTCCCACATAAAATATCATGTCATCTGTGCAGAGAGAGCGAGTTTGACTTATTCTTTGCTACTGAATACATTTTATTTTCTTTTGTTGTCAGATAACTGTTGCTAGGACTTCTAGTACTATGTTGAACTACAGTGGTGAGGGTGGTCATCCCTGTCATGTTCCTGATCTCAATGAGAAGGCTTTTAGCTTTTCCACATTGAAATATTTGCTGTGGATTTTTCAAAGATAGATTTTATGAGGTTGAGGAATGTTCCCTCTATCCCTATACTCTGAAGAGTTTTAATCAGGAAAGGATGCTGTATTCTGTCAGATGCCTTGTCTGCATCAATTGAGGGGACCATGTGGTTCTTCTCTCTTATCTTACTAATTAGTTCTATCACATTGATTGATTTGTAAATTTTGAACCACCCTTGCATCCCTGAGATAAATCCCACCGGGTTGTGGTGGATAAACTTTTTAATGTACTGTTGGATCCTATTAGCTAGGATCTTGTTGAGAATATTGGCATCATTATTCATCGGAGATGTAGGTCTGAAATTCTCCTTTTTGATGTGGTCTTTGCCTGGTTTGGGGATCAAGGTAATGCTGGCTTCATAGAACTATTCTGGAAGTTTTCCTTCTGTTTCTATTTTTTGAAACAGCTTCAGGAGAATAGGTATTATTTCTTCTCTGAATGTTTGATAAAATTCCCCAGGGAATACATCAGGTCCTGGAGTCTTGTGTTTTGGGAGGTTTTTGATCACTGCTTCAATTTCTTTACTAGATATTGGTCTATTCAGATTGTAGATTTCTTCCTGTTTCAGTCTAGGAAGTTTATAGGTTTCCAGGAATGCATCCATTTCTTCTAGGTTGCTTAACTATTGGCATGTATCTATTGTTAATAATTTCTGATCATTGTTTCTATTCCCTTGATGTTAGTCATGATTTCTCCTCTTTCATTCATAATTTTATTATTTTGGGTCCTCTCCCTTTTCTTTTGGATTAATTTGGCCAGTGGTTTATAGCTATTATCAGTTCTTTCCAAGAACTAGCTTCTACTTTTATTTGTGTATTCTACTTTATGTCTACTTTCTAACTCATTGATATTCTATCTAATCTTAATTATTTCCCTTGTTGTGGGTGGGCTTGGCTTAATTTGTTCCTGATTTTCCAGTTCTTTAAGGTGTAAAAAGAGTTATTTTTTTGAGTGACAGTTGGATGGCTATGTATTTCCTCCTTAGGACTGCCTTTGCCATATCCCATAAGTTTTGGATCTATGTATCTTCATTCTCATTGGTTTCCATGAAATGTTTAAGTTCTTCATTGATTTTCTGGTTGATCCAAACATTCTTGAGCAGGATAATCTTTATCTTCAAGTGTTTGAATTCTTTCTGAACTTTTTCTTGTAGTTGAGTTCCAGTTTCAAGTCATTGTGGTCAGAGAATATGCAAGGAATAATCTCAATCTTTTGGTATCAATCTGTTGAGCTCAATTTGTGACCTAATATGTGGTCTATTCTGGAGAAATTTCCATGTACATTTGAGAATAATAAGTATTCTGTTATTTTAGGGTGGAATGTTATGAATATATCTTTGATGCCCATCTGGTCCAATGTGTCATTCAAAGCCCTTGTTTCTTTGTTGATTTTCTGTTTAGATGATCTGTCCATTGCTGAGAGTGGTGTGTTAAGATCTCCTACAATTAATGCATTTGTATTATTTTGCTTAAGAGTTGACTTATGTAGTCAGCTGATTCTATGTTGGGGGCATAAATATTTATAATTGTTAGATCTTCCTGGTGTATAGAAACTTTAGGAATAATGTATAGTGTTCTTCTGTATCTCTGACTACAGTGTTTAGCTTACAATCTAATTTATCTGATATGAGATTGCTACCCCACTTTTCTTTTGAGGGCCCTTAACATGAAAGATGGTTCTCCATCCCTTCACTTTCATTCTGCATTTATCTTTAGGTTCAAAATGTGTCTGTTGTAGACAGCATATGGATGGGTCCTATCGTTTTGTTTAGTCTTACCCTGTGCCATTTTACGGGAGCATTGACGCCACTCACATTGAGAGTGATTATTGAATGATAAGTTTTTATTGACATCATGTTGCCTGTGAAGTCCTCGATTCTATAGATTGTCTCTTAAATTTCTGTTGTGTGCCCCTCTTAGGTTCTTCCTTCTTTTATAGAACCTCCCTTAATATTTCTTGTAGCACCATCTTGGTACTCACATAGTCTTTTATTTTTTATTTATTTATTTATTTTTTTAATTGTGTAATGTTAGTCTCCATACAGTACATCATTAGTTTTACATGTCACTAATCTTGACAATATGTTCTTTTTTTTTTTATTGTTACTAAAATTTTTTTTCCCAGTGTTCCAAGATTCATTCCCCATTCCTCACACCCAGTGCTTCACGCTTTAGGTGTCCCCAGTACCCACCACCAGGCTCTCCCATCCCTCCACCCCCCTCCCTCCAAGTCCCTCAGTTTGTTTCTGTGTTCAAAATCTCTGTTGTTTCGTTTCCCTCCCTAGATTACCCTAGTTCCCATTTACTTTCCTTCTCCCACTGTCCTCCAGTTTACCCCTCATGTACCGCAAGTAAGTGAAACCATGCAATACTTGACTTTCTCTTCTTGGCTTATTTCACTCAGCATAATCTCTTCCAGTCCAGTCCATGTTGCTACAAAAGTTGGATATTCGTCCTTTCTGATGGAGGCATAGTATTCCATTGTATATATGTACCACATCTTCTTTATCCATTCATCTGTTGATGGACACCTTGGCTCTTTCCACAGTTTGGCGATTGTGGCCATTGCTGCGATGAACATTGGGGTGCATATGGCCCTTCTTTTCACTACATCCCTATCATTGGGGTAAATGCCCAGTAGTGCAATTGTAGGGTCATAGGGTAGCTCTATCTTTAATTTTTAAGGAATCTCCACACTGAGCCACACAGATGCCCAGAATTGAAGATTTTCATCAGTATTTCTTCTAATGACTGGATCCAAAAGGCTTTGGGGTGCAGAGAATTTGAGATTGTACTTGGAATTTCAAAAGCAGAACACAATGGAGCACATACTTGACAGCTGGACCAACTGAGCACATCATTAAGAGGAGTCCTGCCTATTTCTGGAGGCAGGCAGGCTTTATTTAGCTTAGTCCCTACAATTAGCCAGGTTATGTAATTTGAGAAAATCGACTACAAATAGATGTGTATAAAGCTGGAAAGAGTAAAATTCCAGGTCATCAGCTGGGGCGGGACCCTCTATATTTTTCCTCACCAAATGCAGACTTTATGTAACCATTCCCTGGAACATATTTCCCTTTAGCCAAGATCATGTCTTCCTTCATACATACTTGTGTGATTTTATTAAGCAAGAGGAAGATTATAATTAATGTCTCAAAATTTATAAAATTTGAGGATATTCTTTTCAATATTTGCTTCTGTTTTCATCTTACCAGTGTGGATTGGGCTGATCTGATTTATTTCCTACTTTCCTATCTCCCTTGTTGATTTTGCACGTTGTTGTCATTGTTGGGTAATTAACATAAAATGTAGTAGTCTTTACTTCACTTTGTATAAAGAAATACATCTCACAAAGATGTCTCATTTAAGGGCAAGGATGTTATATTAGAAACCATCCAATGATTAGAGATGAAAGGGCCTCCTGAGACAAGATTTGGAAGGTTCTCAGGGAGTAGCATGACACTGATGGAGACCCATTTTGATGCACTTGACTCTCTCCAGCTGTGATAGATTGCAAAACAGCCAGCATTCTACACACCTCACCTCTTCAAAAGACATGGTCTGGTTCTCCATCTCTAACACTGGGTTGGCCTTGTGACAGATTTTGGACAATAGAAGTCAGTGAAAGTGACAGGGTGCCAGTTACATACCTGTATTGTAGAGGACTCACATGTTTTCACACCTCCTTTTAGGAACCTACTGAACCACTATGTGAACAAGTCCAGGTTAACCTTCTAGAGATTGAAGCCCAGTCATACTCATCACCCAAGCTGATAGCCAGCTAACCACCAGACTATTGACTGAGGTCATGCTACACCTGCCAAATTCCAGGCAACCTGTCAGCAGATCTCAGAGGCATAAGTGAAACCAACTAAGATCAGCCAAGCCTAGATAGTTCAGCAGAGATATTCAAGGATATCTTAAGCATAAAACTTAAGCAAAAATAAATACTTATTGTTTTAAGGCACTACACTGGGGAAGGTTTGCTATGCCGCAGAACCTTAATAAACTTAAGCAAAAATAAATACCTATTGTTTTAAGGCACTACACTGGGGAAGGTTTGCTATGCAGCAAAAGCTAGTTGACACATCTTCTTATTTTAATAAGGATGCTAGTAGGTACAAGGAAACTTTGCTCAGGGCAACCTTATTTAATCTCAGAGTCACAATTAATTGGATTGTAAGTGACAGAAATCTGATAAAATCTGGTTTACTCAAAAAGAGGGAAGTTACTGGTTCACAATAACCAACCTGCAGCAAGTTCAAGAGTGCACCTGAGACCTTTGGATGACTATTCTTTAGAAAAGAAAAATAAGAGCAGAAGTATTAGTCTAGGGTTCTTTTTACTGTATATTTTTGGTCAAAGAAAATGAGGTTGGTAAGACTTGATTTTTATGTTCCTGGATCCCTGGCTCTGGTTCGGTAATTCAGCTGCTCCTGAGTTTTCTCTCTGGAAACTCTTCTCTTGACTCATGATCTTAAGTTCATGTCTGAGAGCAGAACGGGGCAGACTTTACCTGTTGAGAGCTCACAGTGTAATTTGTCATCCTTTTGGCTGCCTGACACCTGAACCACACTCCTACACTTTGAGAATCTTCTACTGACAGCAGCAAAATTGGGCTCCTTTATGCAAGTGGAAAATGCTTGATGTCATTTCCTCAGTCTGCTTGCAGTGAGGGCACAGTCGTGTGACTGCTGTGGGTTGGCAACACTGGGATGGGGAATGTTAAGGGAATGTGATGTGGGTACCAACAGCATCTGTATCTTAGGTAACCAGCCACTTCTCTACTGCAGTTGGGAGGAGGGATTTTCAGTGACTCCAGATACTCTTCTCCTGTCCCTCTGTGACTTACTTCCACCCTTTTGGAATCTATTGTTTGGATTTCTCTAATTCTACAACTGATTGTTTCTGCAAAAGTCAAAATTTTCTGGTTGCAAATTCTGCAGGATATTCAAGATCTATAAATAACTTTTCAAACTCAACAACCAAAAAGCAAATATTCAAGCCAAAAAAATGGGCAGAAGACATGAACAGACACTTTTCAAAAGAAGATATACAAATGGCTAACAGACACATGAAAAAATGTTCCACATCATTAGCCATCAGGGAAATTCAAATCAAAACCACATTGAGATACCATCTTATACCAGTTAGAGTGGTAAAATTGCCAAGAAAAGAAACAACAAATGTCGGAGAGTTGTGGAGAAAGGGAAACCCTCTTACACTGTTGGTGGGAATGCAAGTTGGTATAGCAACTCTGAAAAACAGTGTAGAGGTTCTTCAAAAACTAAAGCTACCTTATGACCTGACAATTGCACTACTGGGTATTTATCTGAAAGATACAGATGTAGTGGAAAGAAGGGTCATATGCACACCAATGTTCATAGCAGCAATGTCCACAATAGTCAAACTGTGGAAGGAGCCAAAGTGCCCTGTAACAGATGAATGAATAAAGATGTGGTCTATATATACAATGAACTATTACTCAGTCATTAGAAAAAATGGCTACCCACCATTTGCATCAACATGGATAGAACTGGAGAAGATTCTGCTGAATGAAATAAGTCAGACAGAGAAAGCCAATTATCATATGATTTCTCTGATTTGTGGAACATAAGGAATAACATGGAAGACATTAGGAGAAGGAAGAGATAAATAAAGGGGGAAATCAGAGGGAGACACTAACCATGGGGTACTACAGACTCCAGAAATCAAACTGAGTGTTTTAGAAGGGAGGGGGTTAGGGATGGTTTAGCCTAGCGATGGGTATTAAGGGAGGCACATATTGCATGGAACATTAGGTACTATATGCAAACAATGAATCATGGAACACTACATCAAAAACTAATGATGTATACTGTATGGTGACTAAAACAACATAATACAAAAATATTTTAAAAATTCTGGAGCCAAATACAAACTACCTTAAGATAAAAATGGGGACTCATTGCTTTATGTATCCAAACCACAGGAAGGAAAGAAACAGAATGAGGGTTCAAGGATGTTGGGATCCAGGAAGTAATCACTGTCAGGTCTCCCACTCCTTCTGTCTCTCATTTCTGGTTTTCTCTGCAATTTGTTATCACTCTCAGACTTACTTCTTGCACAGTACACACGTATAATTGAGGGTTTCTATGGGGTCATATCATCCAAGTCTTGCTACCATAAAGGAAGAGTAAAGTCCAATGTAAAATATTCTGTGAAGGAACTCAGACTGGCACAGCATGGTTCACTTGCCCAGCTCTGGAACTGATAATTGAAATAGGAGTCAGTGTGTTATGATTGATTGTTTTTCCTTGAAACATGCTGTCAGAAGTGACTTGGAGGAATGAATTCCAAATATAAGGGAGGTATTTTTAACACGAGTGGAAACAATCTTGATGACATGAACTTCTGCCTCTAGCCTAGTGGCTTACAAAGAAATATTTTTTAAATTCCATTGGGTCCCATCAGACATCATCTGTAGGGCATCCTAATCAAGAAGCATAGTGCTGTCTTATGGTGAAGCACAGTGAATAAAATCTCAACATTATCCAGAGCAGAATAAATGTTTGAGAAGATGGTCTGTTCATTGACAAATGTCAAAGATCTCTGCATCCACTTCAATTCTACCTTTCCTTCCCCCAAAGTAAGCCTGCTGCAGCAACAAAGAACTATTTATGAAACAAAGGTATGAAGGCAGGGCGGTGTTCCCTGCGAGAGGAGCAGGTTGCTTGTAAAGAGGAAATCTAGGTAAGGTCTTGCCCTTGCTCTGGCCTTCTGTGTAGGGCTCCTGGCCCACAAGAGTCCTTGCCTCTTTTAGCACTGCCCTCAGAAGTCTCCTGATTGTGGCAATCATGGCTGTTCTGTATCATGGCACCTCTCAGGCGGTAGCAATTTGATCCAAGCTGGGCCTCTCAGATTCTCTTTGCTGGGAAATCTGAATTTTAAATCTGAGTAAGATGGAGATGGAGACTTGTTGAAGTTGTTGAAGTAGACATGCATCACAGTGAAATTTTGTCCTGAAAAAATGAAGTATAGCATTTGTTGAATAAACCCTGATGCAAGGCGGAGAGAAATAATCACTCGCCCAACCTGTGGGTATGGGTTTCTTGAGTGGATAAGTGGTAGGTATTTCTGAGGAAAGAGCCTGGAAAGGCAGAGAAGAAAATCAAACAGGTTGGAGGAAACCAGTAAGGAAACACAGGCAGGGATTAGACCTTAAAAAAGGATGTCACATATGGTCCATGGTGCTGAGGATTCAGATAGGTTGAGAATTGAAGGTGACATGGGGAGGTATTTTTGGTTGGTGATTCCCCTGGTGATTGGTGAATTGATCAGGAGTGGGCCTCCATGGATACCTGCATCTCCTTTTCCCTAGCAGCATTGTTCTTGTGCAGGGTTTTGTGCACAAAGCCATTGGGGCAAGAATAGTGTGCCAGACTGGGCTCACACACTGCATTTCTCCCTTCTTGGATATCAATCTTGGATTTCCACTTTTCCAGTCATAGTACATGTCCAGTTTGCACTGGACTTTGGGCACAATAATACCAGTGGACTGGCTGTTCTTTGTGCCTCTCTCTAGGACCTGCTGTAATTCCCATGTATGGTCCTCAGCAAACTTGCTGCCACAGCGTGACCCCTCTTGGCTGGTTGGGCAACCAGGCTTAGCCTATCACATGCTTTTTAGCAGAAATTGTAATATGAAAACCTGAGAATGCAGGCGCTGGAGGTGATGGAACCTGAGCTAAGCTGATAGCAGCATTGCAGAGAAGGTTTATGTTTCCTGCTGAGCCCTCTGGTTGCTTTCTTTCTCACTGCAGGGATGTTTAATCCTCCCTTAGACTCCTGAGGAGCCCCAGTTACCTTACAAATTCCATTTTCTCTTTAGTTTTTGCTCAGGTTAAGTAGTTGGCTTATATTGGTTATCAATAAAAGATCTTTAGTGATTACATCTACTTGTCCTTTACCCATAATTATGACACTTTTAGCCATTTACATTTCTTTAGCTACAAGGAAAAGGGGGCAAGAGAGAGGTGATGGGTGACAGTATTTGGAGGTGGGGTTGGGGAAAATTTTTGCTCCTTAATTCAAACATTTAGAAAATTCCCCATTTAAAGTAGCAAAGCCCAGCTTAATAACCTCTTTGGACATCTGAAGCTCCTCTAAATAACTAAGAACAATAAGATACTCTGTTTCTAACTCATATTCAGTTCTACAAAACTTGGTTTTAGAAAGAGGTCAGCAGGATTTGAAGGTTTTAGTTGAACTCTGGATATTTAAGATTTTGAACTTCAGATATTCCATTTTTTACCTTCTTATAGAAAATATCTACCTGCGATTATTCAGTAAAGAAAACAATTCTGGTCATCAGTTGCTTCATTACAGTGAGAAAATTGATCTGAGGCATTTTGTGCTCTTCAGATCTGCTTGTATCCTCCTTGACTCAGAACTGTACAAGTTGACATAATTGGGTGTTTCCCATTGTCCAGGTGGTCTGGGTGGGATAATAGCACAAAGCTCGTTGGGCCTCCCAGCAGCGGTCAGGTGGTGTTCTGGCCTTCACTCCTAGTCTACAGGTCAAGCCCATGTAGTGAAAACCCAGCTTTCCAAAGAGGCTTTTGAGATGCAGGAGAAGTTACAGTAGACTCTGAGAGGCCTTTTGGCTGGAACCCCTGCAGCTGATTAAGCTGTTTTTCCAGAGCATGAGCTGGAGTCCCTCTGAGGTGATTGTCATTCTTAGAACCACGGAGAACCCCGGTTGTCAGATGGAGATGGAAGGGCATCCCTCAGGTTATCCAGAGTAAACTCCTTGGATTGGGTAGGGTGGGAGCTCTGACCCTGTGTGAATTACCTAAAGATACAGCTCAACAGCAGTATCCCACAACTGGAATTTCAGTATCGCCATGGCCATCTCTCCCCTCCTGTATCTTGCCTCCAATGGAGCTATTGGCAGTAGGGACACAAGACAGGGGAATAAAATGAGAGAGGGAAGGAGAGTTCCTCTTTCCTTACCACCCATGATGTTTCCAACCAAGACCTCACTTTGCAATGACAGTGGGTTGATGGGTTATTTCAAGCCAACGTTTTTATTTGTATAACATTTCACTTTTTAAGTGGACATTTACATGTGTTATTTAGGCTTAGGCAATCTTTTATCATAGCCCAGGAACTGAGCTGGACCTACTCATAGATGGTCTCTCTTCCATCCCCCATGCTTTAGACCATGAGATCAGCACTCCACGCCTGTTGGGAGGTGAGTGAAATGAGTCCGTAGAGTTTAAGAAATGCAAGCATAGTCTCACACCCAACAAGATGCCCTCAGTTGAAGTCCACTTAGAGAGACAATTGTGCCAAGATTGACAAAATGCAGGATGACGTGGGTGTCTATGGGAACCAGTATGGAGACCTTTCCCCAGGGGAACAGTCCATTCATGGTGAGAAGAACTGTGGCCTGTTCCAGAGACGGGAAGGAAGACTGCGGAATAGAATTCCAGGGAAACAAGTGATAGGGCGAGGTCTGAGAACTAGCCACAAGCTGATCCAGGAGGGCCCATTAGGTATGACAAGGACTTTAGCTCTGTGCTGGGAGCTGAGAGAAGATACCTGGCTCCCACGCAGCATGCTCTAGGTGAATGCATTTCCTCAACAGTCCTGTTACCCTCTGAACCTGGTGTGGTGTGACCTTTATTCCTCCTTGGCTCCTGCTCCTTAGTATGGTGGTTGTTATAGGCTCCCTAGGGCTATTTCCCTTCATTCCTTGGATTTCAACTTCCCCAACAATCCATGTCTCAAATGGATGTCCACATGCAGGCTCTTCCAGTGCTCTGGCTGTTTCTGACTGCCTCTCATCACATGGCCTTGTCCTCTACCCACCTCAGGCACTCACATCCCCATTCCTACTCCAGACTTTGTCATTCATAATACAAAGGGGACTCCACTGGGCTCTGTAACTTGACCCTCTCCTCTCCCTACTGGTGTGTGCTCTCTCTCTCTCAAATAAATAAATACATAAAATCTTTAAAAAACCCTCTAATTCATGACCAACCCATTTTCACTAAAATTCTATATTTTCGAACTTTTCAGAGAAAAAACTAAAGATTTGGAATTGTTGGCTAATTTTACCCATGGCCACCCTGGGGGGTTGAGCTAATGGTTGAGCCACAGACACATGCTGTCTGGTGGCTGCAGACCTCACCATATCCCCCACCCACCTCACTATTGCATAGCCTGGCATGCTTTAGTTATTCACCTCTGGGTGGGAGCATCAGAAATACTATCAAGTTTTATATCATTATTATGTGGAAGTGGGATTTGATTTGCTTTTGTATTATTCCAGAGCTATAGCTGGTAAGCTCTTTACAGGTAAATCAGGGAGGTTTTTCAGAGAAGCAGGGAGCTGCTCTAACAAAAGGATTGGCTAGCTTGTGAGGGAGAGCCTCCATGTACCCAAGGCTGAAACCGAACCTGGCAGGTATGTTGTGGTGGGAACTCTGCTTTAGGTAGGGATTGGGACGGTGACTTTCCCAGCGTAGAGTCCCAAGCTCTGCCTTTTGGGCACTTAGCCTGACCCAGCTGTGTCAAAGCGTCCCTGTGAATGCAGCCATGGTGGGCCCTGCTGCGCTGTCTTCATCGGGCATGGAGAGAGGCGGGTCTGACCAGGAGTGCTGGCTGGTGTTTGCCGCTTTGAGCTTCAGAAAAAAAGACTACTTACCTACTAAGACAATAATGCGATCATCCAACTCACAGAGCAGGACAGCGTGCTGGAATGTTCCTGTGATGTCAGACCAGGTCCCGGGAAACCTGAGGCCATGAGCCAGCAGGAGGAGGAGGTATGTTTTGCATGTTTGGCCAGAAGCAGTAGCCCTGACTCAAGGCAGAGAAGCAGGATATGGGAAGCTTTAGGAGAAAAACCATCCCTGTAGCCTGTTTCTATAATCTGTTTTGGAGGAAAAGATTTTTGCCTACTTTATTAGCTTTTTAATGAATCAAACTTCTGTCTTTGTTGAGGCATCTTCTTTAAACTTTGCTTCTGTTCATTGAGTTCTACTTTTATCTTTATGACATCTTTTCTTATAATTTCATTGGACTTAACCTACAACTTCTTCCTCACTTAAATCGGCATTTCTGCCAACCACAGCCCACCCCCAGAGACTGGCGTCTGCATCGTACAACGAGCTGCTTCATCGTCAGCTCATGACCTCCCCCCACTCCGCAGACAGGCTCTTCTGTGTATGCTAGTTTCCTGTCTCCTTCACTGAGGATGTCAATGGGGTAAAGTAACCAAGAAACTACAAACCACCTATTGCTTAATGAACATGTTTTATTTCCATAACAAGTTAATTAAATGATGAACAGATCAAGCAATTAGGGTTAATTAAGCAGCAAAGCCATTATGTGAATTAACTAGGCAGAAAGGACCCGCTACCTCACTCCTGAGATTTTGTCATATAGTCTGGCCCTCCAATGGCCCCAGTCTTCTGACTTGCCCCTGCTGATGTGTCACTGACTTCTGTTGGCTCTCAGGTGACCTGTACCCTCAGTCAGCATGTCCTGTGGTCTGCTGAGAGATGTGGGCAGACCAAGGCTCATTTATTTTATGTATGTATGTATTTATTTATTTTTATTATGTTCAATTAGCCATCATATCATTAACTCTTCATGTAAAGGTCAATGATTTATGAGCTCAGTATGATGTCAGTGCTCATCACAGCATGTGCCCCCCTTAATATCCATCACCCCATACCCAGCCCCCTCCCTTCCGTAACCCCAAGGCTTATTTTGACCTAAGGCAAGCTGGGTGTTTCTGCTGAGGGTCTGGCATGTCACACAGACTTGCGTCTACTGGTTGAAGTAAAGAATCATTCCTGTCAGTGTCTTTATCCTCTGAGGAAACGCGTATTTTCTCCACAAATACATTGTTCCTCTGGGTTGTTGACATCTCCGCAGGTATTCATCTTAGAGCCAACTGACCACATGCCCCTCAGTGCTGGTGACATAGGTAAACAACACGTGCCCACCAGCTCTGTTTCACAGACCTGGTTACAAAGGCACAGGGTGTCACGTGGGGCCACAGGTAGATGCGCATAAGCTGGGAGGATGAGGCACCCTTTCTCTGCTTTCATCACCATTGATTCCTTCCATTGGCCCCCTCCCCAGAAACAGTTCCCCCTCACTCTCAAGGAGCTGAACTTCTGTGTTTCTCTTTTACCCTGCTGCTGGTTGTTCACAGCCTGCTTTGCAGATTCCTTCTTACCAACTTAGCTTCTCTGCACTGTAGTTCTGAGGGCTTGGTTTCGAACCCCTTCATGGTGCTATCCTCACTGAGTTGCCCTTGCCTCCAGCTCTTTACTGCAACAAGAAGTCAACTATCTATTGTTTCTGCCCAAAGATAACGCCTCAGATCCCAGCTTGTATAGTCAGCCACCTGCCATATCCCGTGTGCATTCCGGATCTGTCCCCGACCCTTCCTACACATACCTCCCCCCCTGTTCCCTCATCCTCCATGAATGATTCCCATGCTTGTAGCAGCTCCAGCCAAAATCTTGGAGTGCTCAGCTACATTTGGACTCTCCTATGCCTGCTGTCAGCCTGTATGCAAATGTAGACAAAGATCCAGACTCTGGCTGTTCCTCACTGTCTCCATCAACCCTGGCCTGGCCCAGGGAGCAGCCTCCTTTTCTAGGGGCAAGCATAAATGTCTCCTAGCTGTTCTTTCCATACCACCTTTCCATTCTCCCTCCTTAAGCCATTATACTGTGTAAAATCGTAAACATAAATTTTATGAGTTCACTTCTCTGTTCAAAACCCTAATTTCAGGGTAAAACTAAAGTCTCCCCCCCTTCTTCCCACTCCAGGTCATTCTCCATCCTTCCTTGGAACCCCTTCCCACTCTGCTGCGGCCACACTTCCCCTCCTCACAGTCTTCACCCTGTGGGGAATGGCCCCACCCCACCTCAGTGTTGTTTAAGCTCCTGCCTCTCTGATACAGGGCTTTGCTTCTCAGTGACGTCCCTTCCACTCACATCCCAGTTTTTCCTTCTTGTGTTCCTCACACTGGGTTCTCACATAGGTCTCACCTTCTAATGCCCTGAATGATTTACTGAGCAGTCTGTTCACTGTCAATGACCTCTACTATGATGTTGGCTTCACAGGGGCAGGATTTCTGTCTTCTTCCCCTTCCATACCCCCAAGAAAGTGACAGTGTTGAATGCAGAGTAGATGCTCAAATGAATGAAGAGTACACTAGCTGTCTCGGCTGTTCCTTTGAATCTTGAATCTTGTCTTTGTGTTTAGATATGTTATCAAACAGCAAAAGAGCTGTGTTTTTTAAAAACTGGTATTCACACCCTACAGAATGTGATGTAGAGAAAAGACAGGTATACATGAAATTTGCCCCAATATTGATGGTAAAAACAAAATCCCCAAGTGATTTTCTACTGTATTCCCAGGAATTAAAACCAAATTTCATACTATATTTTAGCTTTTTTGCTTTTAGTCATATATGAAAGCCAAATTAGTTTATGTAGGCAAACAAAACCCAAAATCTGATCACATTTTTTTTTCTGCTAATTTCCAATGCAGCACGTGGTAATAGTCTCATGGACTGAAGATTTCCAGGCGACCCCTCTATTAAATCCTTTGTGATTCAAAGAGTTAACCTAGCAGAGCAAATGGTCTCTGGGTTTGGGACAAGTAGCAACTTATGGCCTGTCACAAGCTGCAGTTTCATTTATTTGCTATTGGTAGAATCAATGTGCTGTGGTTGAACCTTTTATCTATGAGAACACAGGGTCAGCTGTCCTCCGTGCCAGTGGCTTCGGACACCAGGGAGAAACACACTAAGGGAAGAGACAGAGATTCGTGACTCCGTCAGCACCATCAAGTGAGTGACAGGGATTCAGTGTCACCATAGATAACACCATGGATGTGAGGGGAGTCCCTGCACATGGCTTTTCATTCACCCTGATGATTGGGAGGCAGGGAGTGCCTGGGCCAGTGAGGGGCCCTACGCCTCACCTTGCTGGATTGACTCTGAGAGCAACTCAGCTGACTGTGGCATCTTCGCCCATGGTGCCCTGTCAAGCACATACATTTGCCTTCTGACACTTACCTCTCAGCCTGGACAAAGTCATTCCACACAAGACACTGGACTTCATAGGTGCAGGAAATCTGCCTGACGTATGGAGGCAAAACCCATCGAGTGCCCTGATTAACACAAAAAAGTCTAAGACAGAGTGGTTGGTCAGAAGAAGAAAGTTGTTTGCCTTCCGCCTTACTGCGCTTGTTACTATAATCCTGATCGGTGTGGGTGGTTGTTTCCTTAATTTTAAGTAGGACTAGAAAGCAGTTCAAGCAAATTCCAGGAATCTAGTCCTAGGCATAAAGTGGAAGAAGAATCACTAACGAAGATTTTTAGTTTGCTAAGGATCTAAGGCTGGCTCTTCAGGGAGCACTCTGGGGATTCACGAGACTGCATTCGCTTGTTGTAAGGACTGCCTTCTGGAGGCCTGATGCTGTTTGCTGGCTGCGGGGCCTGCACAATGCCAACAGTAGGTCCTGTGATTGACGGGATAATGAACGCCAGCTGTCACAACAGAAAATGCTGAATTCTCAGGGTTTTAACACAATGCATGTTTATTTCTCGAAATAATAATAATATTCTTGAAGTGTTGAGTTCCATCTTCAAAGAACTCCGAGGCCTGGGGCTTTATTCCGTGATGTTGTCTCCTGCCATAATTTATTGGGTGGGTGCTGTGAGCGCCCATCTGGGTGCTTCTTGTTATACATTCTGCAGGACCCCAATTCTTGCTACATAAGCGGCTAGCTCATTGCTCAGCACATAGTTGTGCACAAAAAATATTCGCTGAATGTGGGGACAGATGTTTGTCACCCAGGGTGGACTCAAGACCCAAATCAGTGAGCTGACTTCTCCAGTTTAGCAGATTCTTTCTTATATTTTTTTATTTCTTTATTTTAGTGAAATTTTAGCTTAGCCACAGAAAATATGGTAAGTTACCAGAAGCCTCAAAAAGGAGTATAGATGTAATTTGAGTTTTAACATTTTACAGAGGACCCTGTTTCTAGCATGTTATACTCTGAATTGATGGGGCTTCGAATTCCTTCTGCCTCCCTCACATACTACAACAAAGATGCTTATCTCTTCTTTGCAACTTGTCTTGAACAGAAAAAAGGTGAGATCTAGCTATCTGGGGGAAGGTCTAGGTTACAGATTCAACTGCAACCCTCAGTATGAAAGGTCCTCTTTAGTCTCATGGCTTAAAATTTGAAGCAGCAGGCAGAACAAGGAAGTAAAGAATCTGTGTAAAGGTAAAAAGGTTCCCAAATCTCATGCATTGAGGCTGGTGTATATTATGGCCAGAAGTGTTCCTCATGCCCTAACATAGGTCAGGTTAGCTTCCAGTTCAAAGGTAGATTTAAGGTGCCTATTTATCCAACTTCTTAGACTATAAACTAGAAGCTGCAGGCTAAGAGAGGCACCATCAGCAGCATGCATCGATGGAGAAGAAGGTGTGGAGATGAGAGAAAGTGCTAGACACTGCTTCAAAGACTAAAATACCCAGTAACGAAAAGCCTCTCAATGCAACATCAAGAATTGCCTCCTATCTTAATAGACTGAGCACTTACTGTGTGATCCTACTGAATAGTACTTGATGCTCATAGTTAGGTTAGTCGTGTTGTTAGGAAAACATCGATTATACTCCGAAGTCTTTAGTTAAGTAGGCAGATAAGGAAACTGTGTATTTTAGAAAGCTTTTCATACAAATACTTAAATATAGTTTTGTCATTAAAATTAAGTTTATGTCATCCAAAACATTTATTTCCCTAATGATGCTGGATATGATTTTTCTTGCTTCAGTTTTATTATTAATACAATAAAAACTGGGCGGAGGACACTAGGCCTCTGTCCTGGTCAGTATGACTGTGTGGCCCGAGCGAGATGCTTGGACTGGGCCCGGTGAAGGCGAGCTCGCTCTGAGCACACACAGTGGTTGTTTGGTGGTGGCTGTGATGAAGTAGGGTGCTAGTTCTCGGGCTGAGCAATGTGGCTAAATGCTAGCATCCCGCCAGGTCTCCGGGATGCCTCTGACTAGCTCTGTGCTCCTTGCTAGGCTTGGCACCTGAGCACTGCACCTGAGCGTCCTTCCAGGACCAGCAAGGGCACCCTGGAGCACAGAGCCAGAAGTGCTTTGAGTCCGCATTCTGTGGGCTGGCAATAGCCCCTACCTGACTTGTGTGGAGGTGTGAAAATCCAGCCCCTTATCTTTGGAAAAGACAAGCTCTAAAGCCTAATGTCCCAAAGATCCCTGTAGGATCAAGGTGAACCTGAGATGCTGCCCAACATCACCTAGCATCATGCTCCTGCCTCTCCATCCTGCTTCCTCCCAACTCCTTCCTCAATGTTCAGGAGGTTCCTTCCCAATAAATCACTTCAGACATTAATAAACCGCTTCACAGTATCTGCTCCAGGAGAATCTGACCTCAGACAAGAGAGATGTAGACAATGAACTGCAGGAGTCCGATCTACATTTTTATTCAAAAGGCAGGATCATATGTTCTGCTTCATTGTGACCAAGTCAAACCTCTAAGGATCAGTCTTAGGACAGCATAGTGTCTCTTTTCTGTAGAGACAAAAATAGTTTGGGCAAGGTCACTGGTAGCAGGTGTAGAGACTTGTGGTTCTGCAGCTCTGCCGTACCTAAGACTGGTTGGGGGTCACAGGCCCACACAGCAGGTGCTGGAGAGCTGCAGGTATCCTCATTTCAGCGTTCAGATAAATCCAGCGGGTGTGGAAGGCTACACACTTCTGATTTTTCAACTTGAGAATTCTGATTTCTGATCATGTAACCTTACCAATAATAGTTGAAAATATGAAAATATATGACTGTGTGTGTGTGTGTGTGTATTCTGCATATGTGTGTAGAGGTCCAACTGCACTGATATCTACATTTTATTTATTTTTTAAGACTTTATATATTTGAGAGAGAGAGAGAGCATAGGCATGGGGGAGGGGCAGAGGGGGAGGGAGAAGCAGACTCCCTGCTGAGCAGAGGGCCAGATGGATAGAAGCTTGATCCCAGGACCCTGAGACTGGCTTGCAGATGTTTAACTGACTGAGTCACCCAAGTGCCCCTAATAGCTACACTTTAAACATATGGGAATAAGTGGTGACTATGATAGGAAGGGCATTTATAACATTCAATTTCAGTAATGATGATAATATTTTAGTGACAGCAATAAGATCAAATATGTTTCATTTTTTTTGAAAAAAATTGACATTCTGTAGTATAACAATTTATTATTTTGATATTGGCTTTCAAAGGCTATTATACTAGACAAAAATACCTTATGAATATAAAACACTGTTTGTTCACTATAAATCTTGATTCTCACTCTTCAATCCCATCTACCTATTATACAAAGATGTTTATTTTGCTATAAACCTTCATCTTTGTTGGCTTAGTGAATGATTTAGTGAATCATTTCGTAACCCACAGAATCTTTCATTTAGAAGACTTTTTAAAGCTCTGAATAGTGTGCATATAACAATACTGAGGTGACACACTTCCATTGTTCTTAGTAATATAATTATTTTGATGATGAAAATGTTTTCAAAAATTTATTTTAATGACAATTTCTCCACATAACAAGTTTCTTTTGAAAGGTGAGTTCTTTCCCCCTCATTGTCGGAACACTGCACTGACCTTAAAGGGATGGATTGAGTAATTTAAATGAACTGAGGAAGCATGCCCTGAGCACATTGGTGGTCGGGTTGACAGCTCTGGGGACACTTGTCAGAAGAGAGCATCCACTGTCCCATTGGCTGTTTTCCAGATTGTAAACCCTTGCCTCAGCTGCTATGGGGATGTAGGGGACCACAGAGTCCTCCGAAGTGTCTGCTGGGCACCCCACCTGCCATCAAGCTGGGAGAGGAGAAAGCTTTGAATGGACAAAAGACCAGTTTTGAGTTGGTGTGGACTTGGCTTTTTAATATCTAACAATGAATCTGATGTAGTAACTGAAAGTAACAAGTAAACCACTGAAACTTCTTGAAATTTAGTCAAGGAATAAGAAAGGGAACCTGACAAAGCATGCTTGAAGGCAGAAATTAGAGAAAAGTAAAAACAATTTCCTATCAGGACCTCACGGCATCCAGTCTACTATATACCCCAATTCCAACTATTAGTTTTGTGGAATGTTTATTGGATGTCAAGAGATTGAAGACTTTGCTCTTTTTTCCCAATTTACTCTTCATGACAACACCCCAGTGATTCAGTTCTGTGTAGTTTGAACACTATGCTCTAAGAAAGACTGTCTTGGAAGTTCAGGAATGTCTAAGAAACCTGTAAACTATCCTATATTCAGTGTCTAGTCTAGCCCTGTTGCCACTAAGTCTTTCATAAGTGGCCCCATTGTGAGCTATGGCAAAGCCCTGGGTGTTTCACACAATGTTCTTTTGGGCAGTCTACTAATTTAGTCAACTTGTCTCTCATGATTTCATTCTGCACCCTGAATTCTAGCTCCTAAAATGCCTTCACTTACGGTCAGGACAGGCAGTAAGAGAGGAGCCCGATGAGCAGCATATAAGATGATTAGGGCTCTCCAGTGGGTTGTGTGTCACTCTCACAGATGAATAAACATGTAATTAAGTGGATTGCTCACATCACTTTTTCAAACTCAGGCTTCCCATTGAAATTGGTGCTTTATTTTCCTTCTGTTTCTAACTTAGCCTTGGATTTTAAGTTTTATTTTGGGACAGATTTCCAAGCAATTTACACATTTACGCACTGCAGCTTCTCTCTCTAAAGTGCTGTAAACATTGAGCAGATTGAGAAATAAAATGACCCAATGCCTCATAGCAATGATTCCAAGAGGTAGAACAGGCCAGATGTGCATTTTATGGAGACACCACTCTGAAAACAGCTAAGACGTGACCTGCTGATGTCATGTGGGAATTCAGGACTTACTTTGCATGCTAGTGTTATTGTCACTAATGCCCCTAGTCTCTAATATTAGGTGACTTCTGGAGCAACTCAACTCTTCATGCTTAACTCCAAATTAGAAGTAGATTAATTACAGGTATATTCTCCAGTCACCTTGCATCTCCCCTCGTCCCAGCCTCTGGCTCCACATGGTCATATGGAACAGTTGCTAAGATCGGAAAGTGAGAGATTGGTTGATGCTTTTCTCTGAAAGGATCTCCTCCCACATCCAACCACTTACTACTCACATCAATTATTTTCTCCACTGTTGTTCACATGTGCACCTTGAGTTACACTAAGGGATGTTGTCATGGACAGATAGAGACACAGACACACACACACACATACCTTCACACACACAGAGACACACATTCACACATTCTGTATACTCTAGGGTTTTCAGTAAAGAGGAGGAGTTTTGAGCAAAGGCACATTGTGGGATCTCAGTGGAAGCCCCTCCAACCTTTTTTTTTTTTTAAAAATATATTATTTGTTTCAGGGGTACATGTATGCAAATCATCAATCTTACACAATTCATAGCACTCACCATAGCACATACCCTCCCCGACGTCCATCGCCCAGCCACCCTGTCCCTCCCACTTCCTCCCCTTCAGCAACCCTCAACCCTCTCACCTCTTACAAATCCTTCCTGTAAACCCCTCCCGAATCTTATCCTCTTCACCCTGAACCATGAGGCGTCCCTCAGAGCTCCCCTCAGCGCTGTCAGTGCCACAGACATTACAGTTGCTCGAGATATTCGTCAGGGGCATATCTGACCTATATTTGGGGTGGAGAAACGTTTCACTTGCTGATAGGTGCTTCACACAATCTTGTCTCCTGCTCTCTGTTCTCACAGATGCCTCAGTGAGAGAAAAGACTCATATTTCGTGAGAGTGAACCCATGTCAGGTGCTGGGCTGAACAGATTACATGCATGGATTTACGTACTCTTCAAATTAACCCTATAATGGACATAGGACTTTGGGATAACAAGGTGAAGGCTTTGGCTTGCCTAAAGTCACACAACTGATCAGAAACAGACACAGATCCCTGAGCCCGACCTGCTTTACCCCAATGTCTCTGCCAGCTCGATTTCTGGGGGGGGGGAGTTTTCCCTTCCCATTCCCTTACTCTATGCCTGGTTAGTGGTGGGTGGAGTCCCATGAACAATAGATATTAGCTAGGTAACAATGTAATCAACAAGAGAACACTGTTACATAGAGCCTGAAAGCGTGGTTAGCGGAGGCTGGGTGGAGTCAAGCTTATTTCTACAGCACTAGGGAAAGGCTTCTCCGCATCAGGGAGTATATTTATTGTGTGTATCAATCAGATGAGGTTTCTCTGCATCAGGGAATATATTTATTGTATGTATCAATCAGATGCTATTCCCTGTGACAGACTCTCTTGGTGCCCCATCTATACCCTCTATCATTTGGTGTTCCCATCCACACTGACCAGATGGTTTCCACTACCCTCACCTTCCACTGTTTGAGAGGAAGTGCAGCCCACTTACCCTGTAGGGATGGGCCAGGATGAGAAGAGCCAGAGCACCTGGAAACAGTCTTCAATCAATGCCTAATAGGGCTTAATGGACAGAGAAACCACTTGTCTTGACCTTCAGTTGGGATAATGCGGAGCCTCTACTATCTCCCAGCAGTCCCCAGAAGGATTGCCATCCCACACTCAGTAAGGAGTCTCATCTTGGCTCCCCAACAGTGTCCCCTGGAGTGACTGCCTGCATTGTCATCTGCCACCGCACTTGCTGTGGGAGGCCAGCCTGAGACGCTAGCTCCTGATTGGGCAGGTCACACCATAGTGTTGGGCTGATAACATGAGGAATACAAACACTCCAGCGTTCCTGTGTCTCTGTAGGGATCCTGAGGAGTCAACGTCAAAGCTCTGACAGAAGAGGCTGCACTATCCAGAAAAGAGTAATGGTCTGGGGTGTGGAGGAGTCATCTGAACTAACCTGACAGAGGCCAGAGTGGACAAGAGGGCTCAGGTCCAGGCAACACTTAAGGCTCTTAAATGAAGAGAACCTTTCAATCTCTCCCTTTCCCTCCTCTGTGTCTGTCTGTCTCTGCCTTCTCTCCCTCCCATTCTTTCTTTCTCTTTATGTTGTTTGAGACAGGATTTGTGGGTTTATTCATTCTCCTTATAAGCACCCACACTCTGGTTTTGTCCTTGCATGGACCATTGCACATTTAGACTCTCTCCCTTAAAATACATACTATTAGATTACAGAAATGATAGTGTGATTCTATAAGGAAAGAGAGATTAGGCAATTTTCCACATAAGCATAAGCCACTGTGGATGCCTTCCTTTCCATTTTTTCAGAACCTATGTCCTTCTACCCATCTTGCCATCAGCATCGACACGGTTCTTCAGCTGCCCAAGGGAGTATATGGTACTCCTTGTAAAACCCAGGGAAATTAATCCTAACTGGTTAAATACTATAAATCTATGTATATGATTTTGGCATAATTTTGTATCTGACATGTTGAATCTCATTCTTTGAACTGATGATACTGTAATCATATTTTAGTAAGTCCTGAGTAGAGGGAAGTTATGACACAGATCTGTGCAGCCTGATATTCAAACAGGAAGCCACAAAGTCACTTAAAAAAAAAAAAGCTGGCAAAGGGAAAAATTGTGATAAAGTGATAAAGCAGAACTGCTTGGTACAACATCAAAAATTAAGAAATGGGACTACTGCCTCACCCTTCACGAGGATATGACCTTGAGCAAATCAAGCCATGTTTCCGGGCCTTGTTCCCTCAAATGCAAAAAGAGTAGGTTGAAAATTTTAGGCCTGATAAGCTCTATAACTTCATGTTTTTTCAAAGCTTTCTAAACTCAACCTTCTTCTTTTGGGAAAACTGTAATGTTTCTTCCTTCTTTAATGGTACTTAAAATTCCAAAATAAATAGAAGGTTGCTGGTTATTGATACAACTTCTGAAGTTTGGGTTCTCTGTGCATTTTTGTGATGCTCAGTTAACGTGTCAGGTGATGCTGCTGTTCTCCTGTGATTCACATCTTCCTAGCCGGACAAGATGCAGGCAAAGGGGAAGGCAGGTGACTCATTCTTGTTTCTGGAGGATGTCAGCTGGCCTGCACACCCTTGGGCCTGTTGCCATAGTGATGAAGGAGGTGTTCTGGGACACTGGCCAGGTGGCACTGAAGGCAACAGGATGTGTGATGGAAGTCGAACAAATGTGTTCCCAGCGGTGGTTTCACCTTTCTATTTTGAGCCTCTTTTCAGGGGCTGGTTTTGATAAAAAATGGATGTTCTAGAAACTCTTGTTCTAGCAAATGCCAAGAGTGATCAGTTCATCTGAGAGCATGCCTAGACAAGGAAGGGCTAACAACAGAGACTTCTGTCTGCCACTGGTCCCCTCACTCTGGCCTATGAGTTCCTTGTTTGAGTCTGGATTCCCAGGACCTCAGCCGTGGACCGTGGGGTGTCTTTAGCTCACAACTCCTCATCTGATCCTGCCTTTAAGAGACAAAGGAAAGAAGGGTTCTCTGGGGGAAGTTTACCCTGAGCAGCGCCATGATTTATTCAGTGACTGGCCATGAATCACTTGCAATGGGGTGTTAAAATGAAAGCTATTGTAGACATAAAAGAAAGGAATTCACCACATTTTGGGTTTCTTCCTTCTCAGAATGTCACAAGATTGCGTAATAGCTAATAAAGCCCAGAGCGCAGGTGGTCTGTAGTCTATACTGTTACCTGTAAGCCTTGGATGAGGGTTCCAGAGGTTTGAGACCGAGCAAGCAATTGCAAACTTAAGGACTCTGCGGAGTCCCATTATGTCATGGACCGTAACTCTGCAGAGGAGCAGAGGGCCCCAGTGATCATGGACCGACAGACACGAGACTTTCCTTGCCTTTAGAACAAGTCATTCATTATGCTCTGCACTTTTATGCAACTTTAGCATCCAGTGGGACAGTGTCTCTCCCCTGCCAGTGCTGCCATAGTGAGCATCCACACCGACCCCTGATATACGGTGATAGCCATGGAGAAAGGAGGCACTGGGCAGAACCACCACCACTCACATGCTGGGCCTCCTCATTAGCCTCTTGCCAATGTCTGAACACTTTCTCAGAAGCCTGCTGCCTTCACCCACATAGGCACCTGAAGCCTATGAGATGCCCAGGAATAACTGTAATGTAAGGTTGATCTAGGGATCTTTTCTCCCCTCAAAGATATTCCTCTCCACTTCATTTCACCAGCACCCTTACATGGCGGAAGGGTATAAGCCAACATTTGTGGGGCTCTTATCTCTTCACCTGCTTGGACAGAAGGCAGTGACCTGGACTGCAGGAAGAGCACTGTGAGCTTTAAGACTCTTGAAATGTATCACTACTGGTTCTGCCCTTTTTTTCTTTTTTTTTTGGTGGAAAATGAAGAGCCTGAGTAAAACTCTTCTGACCCACAGTTTTCTCAACTCTGCATGGGCAAATTCAAACTTCTTTACACAGGTGATATTTTTTTTTTCTTCATCAGGTACATTCATTGTATGAACAAATGAGAATTTAATTCATAAACATAGATCATTCCTGAAATAGTTATGATAAAAAATACTGCAAATCAGCTGTTCCAGCCCCTTATATTGACTAACAAAAATCATCACTATTTTAAAATATCACAAGAGGTCTTCTTTTGAACTATAAGGCCTTTTGGTGAAATACCAAGATGATTCAGTTGTAAAATGTATCTCAAATTAACTAAAGGAATTGATTTTTGCATTATTATGGATTATAAACTAAATTTGGGGATCATACTGAAAAATCATTGATTTTAGTTTTAGTACAATTGATTGGAGGACTTTTTCACTGGCAACATTAGATAGAAAAAAATGAATAGCTGATTAGTATCACTCTTCATGAGACACCTTTTTCAAGAACTTAAGAAAGGATACTCACTTGTCTCTTTTCCATAGTAGGACAACATGCAGCCACATCACTTAATAGGGACATCATGCATTTAAGATACATGTATATGCAGTAAGAAATAAAACCAATCTGTTGTAGATCATCATGACTTTTTTTTTTTGATAAGCTTGGAAAGAATTCTGGGGCTACCCAGTCCTCATATGTCAAGGCATCTTGGTACCTTTTCCACAATAGCCAGGGAGGAAGTCAAAATCAGCCCATAATTAATCATTGCTCTTGGCAATTTCCCCCAGGATAATTGACACGTGCAGTAATTGTGTTTTTAATAAACTGTACCATAAGAGAAGAAGGACATGGATTTAATAAGTTTTAGTCGGCTGTTCTGAGCATGATAGAAATACACAAAGAAAGCTTTCTGGGTAACAATTTGAATATGAACTCCATCTTTGAGGACCTTTCCCAGCAGAGCCATGCACAGTGATAATGTCAATGTCTCCAGATCTAAGAAGGTTATGAAGGACACGTTTGCCCCACTATCTGACAGCATCCAATCTAAACAAACTCTCGCTTGATGGCTTCTTTTTTTTTTTAAGATTTTATTTATTTGACAGAGAGAAACACAGCGAGAGAGGGAACGCAAGCAGGGGGAGTGAAAGAGGGAGAAGCAGGCTTCCCGCCGAGCAGGGAGCCCAATGTGGGGCTCGATCCCGGGTCTCCGGGATCATGACCTGAGCCGAAGGCAGTCTCCCAACCAACTGAGCCACCCAGGTGCCCTGATGGCTTCTTTCATAGTCAAGAATCTAGATCCCATCACAAACTTTCCCACACCCTCTTACAGGAATGTGCAAGGTCTTCTCTGCCTTCCTGGTCTTCTGAGCTGCATCAGGTAAACCTGACTGTGATTCAAGGTGTGGTCCTGGTGTTCTCTCACCAGGACATGGAGACAGTCAGACTGTAATGATGCTTCGGAGGCTTTGGGGCAGTGAGGTGACTACCTCAGGAGACAGGGTCTGAGTATGGTGATAAGGGGAGTGGGAAAGGGAGCTGTCTGAGACCACTGGGGAAGTGGGCAGTGGTTGATTAAGCCTCCCTTTTTTATATTGTCAGATCTCCAGATGCTCCCCTTCCCATGAGATTTGAATAACTATTTACTAACTGAATGAGTCATTGAATAAAATAATTGGTCTTGTACCTGAGAGACAATATTTGCCAACAATAACATAGCTGATGTGTGTCCACAGTCCAGTCCTTCTTGCTGCCAAAGGATTCTCTTTGATTGGATCACATTCAGGAGCTCCTGTTATTTTTAAAGCTCCAATATCAACCTCTGTTTTGAGCCATCACTGCACCATGATAAGTAATTTCCCCAGGGATTCCACTAGACAATAAAACCAAATTACATGTCTACAAACTTTGTCCATTTGGTCCTGAAAAAGTACAGAGAAAGGCATTATCATCTGCAGGGTATTATGAATTAACAGAAGATGCATTCCCCTGTCTGTTAGGGAAAATCATGCTGACAAAAAATTCCATGGGATTTATTATTACTTTTCTAGGGCTTTAGAACAAAATTTCTATTAATTTATTTGCTGTTCAATTTATGATGAAATCATTTGCTCAGAGGTTGTGGGGAAAGAGAAATATCAGCTGTAGATGATTATTGTTTTCTCTTGCCTTTTAACTTATAAAAAAATCAATGGCCAAGAAATTGCACTCCTGGGAATCCATATGATAGAAATGATACACCAGGTGGTGGAGATATTTTATGTTTAAGAATGTGTTATTGTGGCTTGGTGTTTAATAGTAAATCTTTGAAATGCAGCAATATTTTCAATATTGGGGAGATAATAGAATAATTAATGAGTTAGCACACTGCAAAATTACAGAGTCATTAAAATGAAACAAAAAGCATAGAGGCATCTCAATGAAGTATTATTGAAAGAAGAACACAAAATTTGAAAAAGCATGTATCAGGTGACAACTGAGGACCAAGGCCTTCTGCATGGACAAGTATTAACGTGGGAACACACAACCACATTGTTTGTGTAGTGTGTGTGTGTGTGTGTGTGTGTGTGTGTGTGTGTGTGATAATCACATGAACCTGGGAAAATTTACAAGACCCATGTGAGATTGGGAAATTATGTGTATAAGAGGAGAAAGAGAGGAGACACATATTAAAAAGAGAAAAAAACGCCACAAAATATTGTATTTTTAAAAACCTAGTATGTACAACATGACTAATTTCAATAAAATTATGTGTATGTGGGAAGAGTGACCTCTACAGTCACTCGCTAATGGGATGCATATGACATACTGTCAAGTGAGACAGAACAGTTACATGATCTATGTATGGGAAACCCCACATAGCCAAAATAATCTTGGGAAAGACCGAAGTTGGAAGTCTCAGACTTACCGATTTTAAAACTTACTGTAAAATTGCAATTATCAAAATAGTGTGGACTGACATAAAGACAGACACATAAACCAATGGAAGAAAATAGAAAAATAAACCCTCATATATATGGTCATTTTTTTTTTACATTTTCTCTAAATTTTTATTTATTTATTTACTTAAATTTTATTTTATTTTTTCAGTGTTCCAAAATTTATTTTTTATGTACCAAACTCAGTGCTTCATGCAATATGTGTGAGAAATAAATCCTCACACATATGGTCAAATAATTTTCAACAGGACACAAACAAGATTCAATGGGGAACAGACAGTCTTTCTATCAAATGGTGCAAAAAAAATTAGATATCCATGGGAAAATAATGAAATTGGGCCCTTACATTATATAATATACAAAAATATACAAAAAAAAAAACCCTCAAAGACCTGCATATAGAAGGCAAAACTATAAAATGCTTAGGAGAAAACACAGGGGAAAAGCTTCATGACCTTACATCTGGTAGGGATTTCTTTCTTTTCTTTTTTTTTTTAAGATTTTATTTATTTATTTGACAGAGAGAGAGAGAGATCACAAATATGCAGATAGGCAGACAGAGAAAGAGGGGGAAGCAGGCTCCCCTGCTGAGTAGAGAGCCCTATGTGGGACTCGATTCCAGGACCTAGAGATCATGACCTGAGCCAAAGGCAGAGGCTTAACACTCTGAGCCACCCAGGGATCCCTCTTTTTTTTAAAAAAGATATTATTTATTTATTTGACAGAGAGACACAGTGAGAGAGGGAACACAAGTGGAGGCGGGGGTGGTAGAGGGAGATGCAGGCTTTCCGCTGAGCAGGGAGTCTGATGTGGGGCTCAATCCCAGGAGCCTGGGATCATGAACTGAGCTGAAGGCAGACTCCAAACCGACTGAGCCACCCAGAAACCCCTGGTAAGGATTTCTTGGACATGCATTAGAACCACAGGCAACAAAAGAAAATACAGATAAATTGGACTTCATCAAAATTAAAAACCTTTATGCATCAAAGGACACAATCAAGAGAAAAGAAGGGCAATCCACAGAATAGGAGATAATATTTTCAAAATCACATATTTAATAAGGGATTAATATCCAGACTATATAAATAATTCCTAAAATCCCAAAACAACAACAGAAACAACAAACAACCCAATGAAAAATGTTTCAATGTTTTGAATGGACATTTTCCCAAAGATATAATGATAACCAATAGGCACATAAAAAGACATTCAATATTGTTAATTATTAGGGAAATGAAAATTATGAACACAGTGAAATACTACTCCATTCCTATGAGGATGGTTGTAAAAAAAAAAAATCAGAAGATAATGTCTTGCCAAGGAAGTAGAGAAAGTGGAACCCTTATGCACTGCTGGTGGAAATGTAAAATGGGGCAGCTGCTATGGAAAACAGGATGATGGTTCCTCAAAAAATTAAACATAGAATCACCACATGGTCCAGTAATTCCATTTTTGGGTATACACTCAAAAGAAGTGAAAGCAGGGATTTGAACAGACATTCATACACTCATGTTCATAGTAAGCAAAAAATTCACAGTAGTCAAAAAATGGTAAAAACCCAAATTTCCATTGGTGGTTAAATGGACACACAAAATTCAATGTATACATATGATAGAATATTATTATTCAGCATTAAAAAGAAATTTGACACATGCTGTAAATGGATGAACCCCTAAGGACATTGTATTAATGAAATCAGCCAGTCACTAAAGGGCAATTACTGTATGATTTCACCTGTAGGAAGGACCTAAAGAAGTCAAAGTCATAGGGATAAAAAGTAGAATGGTGGTTCTCAGGGGTGATGGGGGGGGAAGAGTAGGGAGTTATTGTTTGATCAGAACAGAGTTTTGGTGTGGCAAGATGAAAAACCTCTGGAACAGATAGTGGTGATGGTCACCCAACTATATGAATGTCCTTAATTCTACTGAAAAATATACTTAAAAATGATTAAAATGGTAAATTTTGTGTTATGGATATGATACCACAATTAAAAGAAATAGGCAGACAGTGCCTGAGCCATGTGTATGCAGACTTGAGTGCTTGACTTAGGAGGGCACTGGGGGTGGACTGTGCTGACAGTGCATAGGCTACCTGAGGGAAGACAATTCTTTCTCTGTATATAGTATTAACTTTATTTCATTTGCCATAACGAACATTAATTAATTGTATAGTTTAAAAAGTTGAATAAAGAAATTCTCTCTTTTAAGGGCAGGCTCACAAGGCACATATGCATGCTGATCAATGGCTGATTTTCCTCTGACTACAGATGATCACATTAAGAGTTTTCTTAACCTTGTGACTAACCTTTCAAAGAAGCCCGGTTGCCAAGTGGGCTCAACAGTTGAGACTTGGTTTGCCCAGCAGACTCATCCCAGTTTGGACTCATGGAGCATAAAGAAGGAGAAAGTTTCCAGCTCCTGTGCATAAACAGGGGGCTCACTGCACGGTGATGGTGCATTCCCCTTCACAAGACAGCAGCGTTCTCTGTGCTCATCTGACGGGCAGGAATGGGTGTCCCAAGTGTCATGGCCTCTGCGAAGACAGAGCTCACCATCACTGTGAGATAAAGTGAGGGACAAGTTCTAGGTTCATGAATAAGTGGAGCAGAATGCAAGGGACACTATTTGGTGTAACAAGACTTCCATGCAACAAATAGAGAAAGCCCAGCCACTCCTGGCCATATATGGGGGAGTTGTGAGGCGGGGGTGGGGTTGAGATCTGAGTTTCAGATAGAAAGATCTACATGGGTTGAGATGAGAAGGGAATTAATATAAATAACAACAACATAACCAAAGGCCAGGCTCTGGGAAGTGTGTTTATGATCAGGACCCTGTAATGAAGCAGAATCTACCCTAGGGAGGAGGAAGGAAGCAGGCCTTTATTATGTAGGAACATCTCAGAAAACAGGACCCAAGGAATTTAAAAACTGGCATGTTAGCTCCCTCTTGTCTTGAGATGAGGATTATTTAATGCTATGAGTGCTCTAGAAGGAGATAGTCTGAGAATGTAAAAAAGAAAACCCTATAGTTTGAGAGAAAACACTTTTCTTCTTAAAAAATATTTATTTAATTGCCAAAAAGCTTTTATTTTCTTTTCCTTTTGTTTTATCCTTGCTATGGGTACCAACCATTTAGAATAATTGTATATAATTGTGAAATATGTTATTCAGTAGTAGGGAGAAGGAAGCTAGAGGATATGAAAGAAATATGTTATACACATAAAAAGCTAAGATTGGAAAAAAGTGAAGACTATGTATGGAAACTAACATAGTGTTTCTCCAACTTGGTTGGAATCCAAAAATTCTGAAGTTAAAACTAAAAATTATAACTAGGAACAAAGTCACATCTATGACAAAGTTCTTAGAGACATAGTGTATTTTCTTGTTATTCTGAATACTAAATAAGATATGCTAAGTTCCCATGGTGTAATACTGATTATCCTTTTCTTGATAAGGATTTTAAGATACTGCATATTTTTATACTTCATGATCTGACAGGTTTATAATTTTATGGACAAATATTTGCCAATATTTCATATATTTTAGATCATGTAAAGTGTTATGAGATGTACAAAGAAAGTATAAGACTATGATGCTTCCCTCAAGAAGTTCAAGATTTAGAGGAGGAAAAAAGTCTTAAATAAAACTTAACAATTATCTCAGGGCTGAGGAACTGAGTAGGGACATTTCCCTGCTCAGGTGCTCTCACATACCTACTCTTATCTGGTGCCATATGACAAGTCTCTTTGCAGGTGTTTGTAGCCAGTAATTCCCAAAGTGCCCCATTCTATCCCTGCTCCCTTCACCTCTCCTTCCATCAGAGTGCTCCACACTTGACAGTTCTGGTGGCTCTTTACCCAGCCTTCAGACTCTGGCTTATCATGATGAGTATTCACAAAGCCCATGTCTCATAGCAGGTACCCATCACCTTAGCCAGGGTAAGACCTTGACCACTGGGGCCAGAAAGGGAGCACACTGCCTTTTGCCCAGTTAAAGCAAGCCCTACCCTACCCTCTGACAAATGATTTTGGTACTTTTGGGGCTGAAATTTTTAAAAAAGGTGCCAACATGTGTGAATTGAGGTTTGAGATACCCTGGGGATAAATTATCCACAAAATACCTGGGGAATGTATACCAGGGTCGCATGACACAAAATTAGTCCCAGTTTCCCTGGCATGGGAGCAAAATGACAATATACCCTGGGGAAGACTATCCACAAAACCAACTTACCTAAAAATGGCTATCTCCTCCCTTCTGACCAGTAAAAACCTATGGATAAGTACTAATATTTCAGTGAGTTTTTATTTTGCACTTCTGGATACAGCAAGAAGGCCTAGAGACCTTTAAGATGGGCTCAGAATGGGAGGGAAGGGGGGCAAGATGGCAGAGAAGTAGGAGACCCTGTCTCAAAAGGTCTCCTGAAGTGAGCTAAACTATCTACCAGGACAATCTGAACACCCATGAAATCAGCCTGAGATGTAAGACTACACACTTCTGGATCACTTCTGGATCTCTATGGGGGCAGAAGAGCATCAGCAGAGAGGTAAAGCAGAGGGGGAGTAGTCAGGCTGATTTCAGAGGAGAAACAGGAGGGGGAGGGAGCCACCAGAGGTGACCCATTGGAAAGTAATACCTCAATATGAAAGTGCCATGTGCTTGGAGACCAGCATCAACTTGCAGTCTGGTTAAAAGCACTCAAAAGCAAAGGGTCTTCACCATTGGAAGGGAGATAAAACATGACACCGGGGCAGGGATAGAAAACGCTCCCTGGAGCCATGCAGGAGGGAACCTGGTGGCGCAGAGTCTCTTTAAAAGCCAGGCATGCACAACCCGCAAAGGAGGTGACTCCGCAGACTTCTGCGTGACCTGAGGGGCTCTGAGGTCTCAGATCCTCCTGTGTGGGGGTGCAAAATGGACTCCCTGGGCAGAGACAAGGTCGCACAACTCGAAATCAGTCCTGGTTTCCCTGGTGCGGGAGGGAAAAGACAAGCGGGGACTTCGGGCACCAATCTGCCCAGCAGTGGCAGGTGCACCGGTTGTGACAAGTGGCCAAAGGAGGAAGATACAGGGAGAAGCTAGCTGGGCAGAGACAAGGTCGCATGACACAAAATTAGTCCCAGTTTCCCTGGCATGGGAGCAAAATGACAAACAGGGACTTCGGGTGCCAATCTGACTAGTGGCTGTGGGTGCACCAGTTGTGACAAGTGGGCAAAGGGGAAGAGACAGGGAGAGGCTGTGAGCCCCACAACTTTCAGAAGGCTGCTGAGGCCTCTCTGGAAAGGCAGTCTGGGCGCAGACATCTTAGTCTGGCCTGACTTCCTGAAAAGCTGCAAAAAGCTGCAAAAGAACAAATCCTCCAGAGAACAAAAGCCTGAAAACCTGGTTGCCATGGAGCCAAGCCCTAAAGGAAGGGGTCAGAGAAATGCAGCCCAGGTAGAAGGGACCAAAAAACAGTGCAGCAGGCCCCTCCCCCAGAAAGCAAGCCAGAAGAACAAGAGGACAACACCCAAACTGTAAAACCCTAACAGCAGCAGAAAAGCAATATAATAAGCTAATTTTGGTACTACTCAAAAAGTTGTACACGTTATAGATACAGCTTTTCACTTTATTGTCTTTTTAACCCTTTTCTATTTTTACTTTGAAACTTTTCACTTTATTTTAAAATTTATTCTCATGGTTTTTGCTCTTTTATTCTTTAACTCTCTTCTTTTTACAATGTAATACTTAATACAACACACCATAATAACTTTTTACCTTGAAATTTTTTCAAACACATACTTGTGTTTTGTTGTTGATAGTTGTTGCTCGTTTTGTTTGTCTATTTTTTTGTTTCTTTTTCCTTTTTTCTCTCTTCTTTTCTTTATTCATTTTACTTTCATTTTTTAAATTTTTTAAAAAGATTTTATTTATTGACAGAGAGAAACACAGCCAGAGAGGGAACACAAGCAGGGGGAGGGAGAGAGGGAGAAGCAGGCTTCCCACCGAGCAGGGAGCCTGATGTGGGACTCGATCCCAGGTCTCCGGGATCATGACCTGAGCCGAAGGCAGTCACTCAACCAACTGAGCCTCCCAGGCACCCAATTCTTTTTACTTTTAAATAGGCATTTAGTTATAAGCTTCAAGGTAATCCTTCATTCCTATTCAATACTACACCTATATACATCCAGTTTTAATATCTCTATATATTTAGATAGTGGACTCCACTAACAACAATAACAAGACACACCCAGAAGGATCTGAAATACTTTCCTTGCCCACAAGGAGGGTTTGCACTCACCTTCCCTTCCTATTCTGTCAGTGTTTCTGTGTCATTGTTTGTGCTTTTGTAATATATAAATACTGGTCTTGGGGGTCATTCGGGATGGGCTTAGTTTTTTGATCTCTTCAACTTTCTTTTACTCGTGATGGTCTTTTTCATCACTCTATTGTCATTTTTGCACCATAAAAATCCTGCCACTGGGGCCTACTCGGGTCCATTTTTTTTTCCTTCCTTTCTCTTCTCTTTTTTCCTTCTTCTTCCATTTCGGTGGTGACTTCTGATTGCTCCAAAACCTTCCAGCAACCAATTCATCTGGGTAGTGGTTCATATATTCAGCTTTAAATTCCCTCAACCACTCCTCACCAAAATGACTCAGAGGAGGAAAAACCAACAGAAGAAAAACCCAGAGATTGCAACCCCTGTCATCTGAGTACTGGAAATGAACATAAACACTATGACAGAAATGGAATTCATGGCAGCAATCATCCAGGCAATGGCTAACTTGGAAAAGAACATTATTCTCAAGATAGAAGCTCTAATGACAGAAGGGAAAGCCGAGGTTAGACAGGCACTTAATGAGATGCAATATAATTTTGGGGAGCCTGAGTGGCTCAGTTGGTTAAGCGACTGCCTTCGGCTCAGGTCATGATCCCGGAGACCCGGGATTGAGTCCCACATCGGGCTCCCTGCTCAGCAGGAAGGCTGCTTCTCCCTCTCTCGCTCCCCCTGCTTGTGTTTCCTCTCTGGCTATGTTTCTCTCTGTCAAATAAATAAATAAAATCTTTAAAAAAAGATGCAATATAATTTAAATACACTAACAGCTAGAGTAAGTGAAGCTGAAGATTGTATTAGTGATTTAGAAGACAGATGGATCAAGAAGGAGAAGCAAGAGAAGTCTGGGAACAAACAGCTAAAATCCCATGAAAATAGACTTAGGGAAATAAATGATGCCATGAAATGCTCCAATATCAGAATTATTGGAGTCCCCAAAGGAGTGGAGAGAGAGAGAAGCCTAGAAGATATATTTAAACAAATCATGGATGAAAATTTCGCAAATCTGGGAAATGAAAGAAATGTTCATGTGCTAGAGGCAGAGAGAACACCCCCCAAGATCAATGAGGCCAGAAAATCCCGCAGGTACATAATTGTGAAATTCATGAATCACAAAACCAAAGAATATATCTTAAGGGCAGCTAGGGGAAGCGATCCCTTATGTATAGAGGGAGGACCATCAGAATAACGTCAGACCTTTCCACAGAAACCTGCAAAGCCAGAAAGGATTGGCAAGACATATTCAGGAAATTACATGAAAAAAATATGCAACCAAGGATAATGTACCCAGAAAGGTTGACTTTCAGAATGGAAGGAGAAATAGTTTCCAGATCTGCCAAGTTCTAAAAGATTATGCAACCACCAAGCCAGCACTAGAAGAAACATTAAGGGGGGTTCTATAAAAGAGAAACGAACCCAAGAGTGACACAGAACAGAAATTTACAGAGGTAATCTATAGAAACATGATCTTCAAAGGCAACATGTTGTCAATAAAAATGTATCTATCAATAATCATTCTCAATGTGAATGGCCTAAAGGCTCCAATAAAAAGGCACAGAATTGCAGACTGGATAAAATGACAGGACCCATCCATATGCTGTTTACAAGAGACTCGTCTAGAATCTAAAGACACTTCCAGACTGAAAGTGAGGGGATGGAAGACCATCTTTCATACCAATGGACCACAAAAGAAAGCCAGGGTAGTGATTCTCATATCAGACATATTGGATTTTAATCTAAAGACTGTAGTCAGAGACACAGAAAGACACTACATCATTATTAAAGGGTCTATACACCAAGAAGATCAAAGAATTGTAAATATTTATGCCATAACATGGGAGCAGTCAACTATATAAGCCAACTCTTAAGCAAAAAAGAGACATATTAGATACAAACACATTAGTTGTAGGAGATCTTAACACACCACTCTCAGCAATGGACAGATCATCTAAACAGAAAATCAACAAAGAAACAAGAGCTTTGAATGACACATTGGACCAGATGGATCTCATAGATATATTCAGAACATTTCACCACAAAACAGCAGAATACTCATTCTTCTCAAGTGCACATGGAACTTTCTCCAGAGTAGACTACATACTAGGTCACAAATCAGGGCTCAACTGACACCAGAAGACTGAGATTATTTCCTGCATATTCTCTGAACACAATGCCATGAAACTGGAACTGAAGCACAACAAAAAGTTTAGAAGAAAATCAAACACTTGGAAGCTAAAGGTGATCCTGCTCAAGAATCTGTGGATCAACCAGGAAATCAAAGAAGAACTGAAACACTTCATGGAAACCAATGAGAATGATTTCTCAATCCAAAACCTATGGGATACAGCAAAGGCAGTCCTAAGGGGAAAATATAGCCATCCAAGCCTCACTCAAAAAAAATGAAAAACCCCGAATACATCAACTCTCATTACTCCTTAAAGAACTGGAAAATAATCAACAAATTAAACTAAACCTACACACAAGTCCGATAATAATTAAGATTAGAGCAGAGATCAATGAATTAGAAACTAGAGATACAGTAGAATGCATTAATGAACTAGACGCTGGTTCCCTTAAAGAATTCATAGGCTCGATAAACCATTGGCAAACTCATCCAAAAGAAAAGGGAGAAGACCCAAATTAATAAAATTATGAATGAAAGGAGAGATATCACAACTAACACCAAGGAAGTAGAAACAATCATCAGAAATTACTATCAACAATTATATGCCAATATGTTTAACAATGTAGAAGAGATGGATACATTCCTAGAAACCTATAAACTTCCAAGACTGAAACAGGAAGACATTGACAATCTGAATAGACCTATATCTAGTAATGAGATTGAAGCAGTGATCAAAAACCTCCCCAAAACAAGAGCTCAGGACCTGATGGATTCCCTGGGGAATTCTACCAAACATTCAAAGAAGAAATAACACCTATTCTCCTGAAACTCTTTCAAAAAATAGAATCAAAGGAAAACTTCCAGACTCTTTCTATGAAGCCAGCATTACTCTAATCCCCCAACCAGACAAAGACCCCATCAAAAAGGAGAACTTCAGACCAATTTCTCTGATGAATATGGATGCCAAGATTCTCAACAAGATCCTTGCTAACAGGATCCAACAATACATTAAAAAGATTATCCACCATGACCAGGTGGGATTTATCCCAGGGATGCAAAGGTAGTTCAACACTCACAAATCAATCAACATGATAGAACAAATCAATAAGAGAAGAGAGAAGAGCCACATGGTACTCTCAATTGATGCAGAAAAGGCATTTGACAAAATACAACATCCGTTCCTGATCAAAACTCTTCAAAGTACAGGAATATAGGGAACATTTCTCAATCTTATGAAATCTATCTATGAAAAATCCACAGTGAATATCATTCTCAATGAGGAAAAACTGACAGCCTTCCCTCTGAGATCAGAACAAGACAAGAATGCTCATTCTCACCACTATTGTTCAACATAGTGTTAGAAGTTTTAGCAACAGCAATCAGAGAACAAAAAGAAAAAGTATTCAGCTTTGCAAAGAAGAAGTCAAACTCTCTCTCTTTGAAGATGACATGATACTCTATGTGGAAAACCCAAAAGACTCTACCCCCAAACTACTAGATCTCATACAACAATTCGGTAATGTGGCAGGATACAAAATCAATGCACCAAAATCAGTTGCATTCTCATACACTAACAATGAAAATATAGAAAGGGAAATCAGAGAATCTATTCCATTCACTATAACATAGAAAACATAAGATACTTAGGAATAAACCTAACCAAGGAAATCAAGGATCTATACTCGAGGAAGTACAGGACACTCATGAAAGGAATTGAAGAAGACACAAAAAGATGGAAGAGCATTCCGTGTTCATGGATCAAAGAATAAACATTGTTAAAATGTCTATACTGCCCAGAGCAATCTATACTTTCAATGCCATTCTGATCAAAATTCCACCAACAATCTTCATAGCGTTGGAACAAACAATCCAAAAATTTATAGGGAACCAAAAAAGACCCTGGATAGCTAAGGAATTGCTGACGAAGAAAAAGAAAGCTGGGTGCATCTCGTTACCTGACTTCAGGCTTTATTACAAAGCTGTGATTACCAAGCAGCATGGTACCGGCACAAAAACAGAGAAATAGACCAATGGAACAGAGTAGAGACTCCAGATATGGACCCACAAATCTATGGTCAAACCATCTTCGACAAAGGAAAAAAAAATATCCAGTGGAAAAAAGACAGTCTCTTCAATAAATGGTGCTGGGAAAATTGGACAGCTACATATAGAAGAATGAAGCTAGACCATTCTCTTACACCATACACATAGGCAAACTCAAAATGGATGAAAGACCTCAATGTGAGGCAGGAATCCACCAAAATACTGGAAAAGAACATAGGCAGTAACCTCTTTGACATAGGCCACAGCAACTTCTTTCAAGACACGTCTCCAAAGGAACTTTTGGGACTTCATCAAAATAAAAAGCTTCTGTACAGCAAAGGAAACAGTCAACAAAACAAGGAGGCAACCCACAGAATGGGAGAGGATATTTGCAAATGACATGACAGACAAAAGGCTGATATCCAAGATCTATAAAGAACTACTAAAACTCAACCTCCAAAAAGAAGATAAACACATCAAAAAATCGGCAAGAGACATGAAGAGCACTTCTCCATAGAAGATATACAAAGAGCTAACAAACACATGAAAAAATGTTCAGCGTCACTAGCTATCAGGGAAATTCAATCAAAACCACACTGAGATAGCACCTTACACCAATCAGATGGCCAAAATTAACAAGTCAGGAAACAACAAGTATTGGAGAGGCTGCAGAGAAAGGGGAACTCTCTTACACTGTTGGTGGTAATGCAAGTTAGTGAGTAGCTTTGGAAAACAGTGTGGAGATTCCTTAAAAAATTAAAAATAGAACTACCCTATGACCCTGCAATTGCACTACTGGGCATTTACCCCAAAGATACAGATGTAGTGAAAAGAAGGGCCATATGTACCCCAATGTTCATAGTAGCAATGGTCACAGTAGCCAAACTGTGGAAAGAGCCAAGTGCCCTTCAACAGATGAATGGATAAAGAAGATGTGGTCCATATATACAAAGGGATACTACTCCTCCATCAGAAAGGATGAATATCCAACTTTTGTAGCAACATGGGCTGGATTGGAAGAGATTATGCTGAGTGAAATAAGCCAACTAGAAAAAGTCAAGTATCAGGGCACCTGGGTAGCTCAGTTGGTTAAGTGACTGCCTTCAGCTCAGGTCATGATCCCCAAGTCCCGGGATCAAGTCCCAGGATGGAGCCCCGCATTGGGCTCCCTGCTCCACGGGAGGCCTGCTTCTCCCTCTCTCATTCCCCCTGCTTGTGTTCCTTCTCTAGCTATGTTTCTCTCTGTCAAATAAATAAATAAAATCTTTTAAAAAAGAAGAAAGAAAAGAAAAAGTCAAGTATCACATGGTTTCACTTAATTGGTGCGTAAGGGGTAATATAGAAGACAGTAGCAGAAGGAAAGGAAATGGGAAGTAGGGTAATTCAGGGAGAGAAATAAAAAATGAGAGACTTTGGACACAGAAACAAACTGAGGGACTTGGAGGGAGAGAGTGGGGGAATGGGAGAGCCTGGTGGTGGGTACTGAGAGCTCCTATTGCATGGAGCACTGGGTGTGGGGCATGGGCAATGAATCTTGGAACACTGAAAAAATAAAATAAATTTAAAGTAAAATAAAATAAAATAAATAAAAAGAATGCCAATGATTTGTTTACTCTTCAGTGTCAGATTTGTTGAGATATAATTCGTATAGAATACCCCTTTTAATGTCCAGTTCTCGGAGTTGTGACAAATGCATTCCATCATATAATCACAACTATAATTAAGACACAAAGCATTCCCATCACCTCAAAAAGCTCCCTCATACCTCTTTTGTAGACAATTCCTTTTCTACCCTCATCAAAGCCAATAACAAATTATCTTCTTTCTTGTACCTTTAGTTTTGTCTTTTCAAAAATGCCATATAACTGATCTATAGACATTTTAAACAGATGTTCATTGAGTATTCTTTTATTCCTCTTAACAGACTTTCTGGTTTCAAATTCTATTCTCTCAGATTGCATATCTTTGGATATTTTATTTCAACTTTCAAAAACTTAGTTTCCTCATCTGTAAAATGGGAATTATGGAGCACCTATCTTTGGAAATGATAAAAACAAAAAAAATGCATTGTCACTACGATCTTAGAATATAAACTAAGTGGAGTCACTTTATTTTAATTGTTCTTCAGCTGACAACCAATGAATAGTGCTCAATGATTTGGGCCAGGTATTTAACTTCTCTGTGCTTAAATTCTTTTTTTTTTTAATTGGAGGAAAGAAATACATCTTCTCCATAGGATTGCTGTTCGAGATTAAAAGAGATATAATGTTCTTTTTTGTTTAAGAGTTTATTTATTTGATAGAGAGAGCACAAGCCGGAGGAACAGCAGGCAGGAGAGGGAGAAGCAGACTCCCCATTGAGCAGGGACTCCCCAGTGAGGGGCTTGACCCCAGCACTCTGAGATCATGACCCAAGCCGAAGGCAAAACTTTAACCAATTGAGCCACCCAGGTGCCCTGAGATAAAATGACTTTGAACATATCTCATAAATTCTAAAAAAGGTGATGTATCAAAATTACCTTTTGAATTTATATAACCTGTGTGTGGCATACATTTAAGAATGCTTAATGATCTTATGCACATCATTTATTATGAATTATGTTAATCAACTGATATATTTTAATTAATTTATTATTTATTTTAATTGAGATGCAACTCATATATCCTAAAATGTATCTTTCTAAAGTATACAATTAAATTTTTTTTGGCATTTTCAAAAAGTGGCAATCTACCACAATTTAATTCTAGAACATTCATTACCTCCTAAAAAACTCTGTATCCATTAGCCGTTATTCCCTATTCTACTCTAACATAAACTCCTGGAAACCACTCGTGTGCTTTATTTCTCAAGAATTTTTTTCTTCTGGATATTTCATATAAAAAGAATCGTGACCCTTTGTGCATGGCTCATTTCACACAGCATGATGTTTCAGGGTTTATCCATGTTGAGGTATGCATCAGTACTTCATTTCTTTTTGTGTCTGATTAATAATCCATTGTATAAGTATAATACATTTTGTTTATTAACCAGTCAACAGACTTTTGAGTTATTTCCAATGAGTATTATGAATAAAGGGGCTGTGATTATTTGTGGCCATATTTCTGTGTGAATATATATTTTAGTTCTCTCAGGTATGTATGTAGGAATGGAATTCCTGAGTCAGACTGCAACTCTATGTTTAAGTATTTTAGGAAGGGAAAAATATTTTCAAAGCAGCTATAGTGTTCTACATTCTTACCAGTGATGTAGAAGAGTTACAATTTCTCCCATTCACTGTGTTTTCTGTATTTTTTAATTATATTCATGTTAGTGGCTATAATGTGATATTTCACCATGGTTTTAATTTGCATTTGTCTAATTATTAATGGTAATGACCACCTTCTCATGTGTTTTTGGTATATCCTCTCAGGGGATAATGTCTATTCAATTCTTTATCCATTTAAAAATGAAATTATTTGTCTCTTGGTTGAATTATCAGTGTTCTTTAGTTTGGATTCAAGTCCTTTATAAGATATATAGTTTGCAGTATTTTCTCTCATTTTGTAGGTTGTATTTTTACATTCTTGAAAGTGAGTTTTTGAAGCATACAAATTTTGAAGAAGTTCTATTTATTTTTCCCTATTCTTGTTTGTGCTTTCAGTATTATATCTCAGAAACTATTGCCTAATCCACAGTCACAAAGATGCACACCTTTTTTTTTTTCTATTTTCTTCTAGGTTTTAGACTTTTAGCTATTACACTTAACTCTTGAATGTATTTTGTGTTACTTTTATTTAATATGGTGTGAAGTAGGATATCTTGCATGCAGATATATTGTTGTCTTAGCACTTTGTTAAAAAGACATGTTTTTCTTTTTTTTTCTTTCTTTCTCTCTTTTTTTTTTTTTGGTTGGAATTTAATTAGCCAAGGCACAGTACATCACTGTCTTTTGATATAATGTTCAATGATTCATCAGTTCAGTGTAACACTCAGTGCTCATCGCATCATTGGCTCTCCTTAATGCCCATCAACATTTATTCCATCCCTAAACCCCCTCCCTTTCTGTAACCCTCAGTTTGTTTCTGGAGTCAATGGTCTCATATGGTTTCTCTCCCTCTCTGTTATCTTCCCATTCAGTTTCCCTCTCCTTCTCCTATTCTCCTCTGCACTATTCCTTATGTTCCACGTATGATTATTATGTTTCTCTGATTGACTTATTTCACTTACTATAATACCCTCCAGTTCCATCTGTGTTGATGTAAATGGTAGATATTCCTCCTTTCTGATGGCTAAGAGTATGGAGATTCCTCAGGACATTAAAAATAGAACTACCCTATGACCCAGCAATTGCACTCCTGGATATTTGCCCCAAATATATAGATGTAGTAAGAAGAAAATACATGTATTTCTCAATTTAATATTCATCATTAAAAAAAAAATAAAATAGCCATAAATGTACATTTATTTCCAGTCTCTCAATCCCATTTCATTGATCTATATGTCTACCCTAATGCCAGTACCATACTGTATTGATTACTATCAATTTGTAGCAAACTTTGAAATTGAGAAGGGTGAGTTTTCAAACTTAATTCTTTTTTTGTCTAGTTATTCTATCCATTATTAAAAGTGGCATATTGGAGACTCCAGTTAATATTGCTGAACTGTTTATCTCTCCCTTCATTTAAATTGATTTCTGCTTCCTGTATTTTGGGGCTGTGTTGTTCTGTACAGACATTTTTTTAATAAATATAATGCCTTCCTGAAGTATGGCCACTTTAATGATTATAAAAATGTTATTATTTGGGGCATGTGGTTGGCTCAGTCAGAGTCAGTTTAGCATCTGACTTTTGATTTAAGCTCAGGTTTTGATCTCAGGGTCATGAATTCAAGCCTCCAAGTTATTATTCATTTCTAGTAACAAATTTTGTCTTAAATTTTATTTTGTATATTTGTACCAGGACTCCACTTCTGCTTTAAATACTGTTTGCATGGTAAATCCATTTTCTTTTTTTTAATTTTCAAATTATTCATGTATTTAAATCTAAGGTGTGTCTTATACTGAGAGTATATAGTTATTTTTGTCTTTATAATTTCTGTGTCTATTGACTACAAAATTTAATCATTTACATTTAACGTAATCACTGATAGGAGGATTTACATCTGTAATTTTGCTATTTGTTTTCTATATTTCTTATGTATTTTTTTGTTCTTCTGTTAGTCTATCACTGCCTTTTTGTGTTAAATAGATATTTTGTGATGTATCATTTTAATTTTCTTGTCACTTTGCACCCTATAACTTGAGGTTTCCTTTTTAATTAATGTATAATGTATTACTTGTTTCATGGGTAGAGGTCTGTGATTAATCAGGGCTTCACAACTCACAACACTCACCATAGCACATATCCTCCACAATGTCCATCACCCAGGCATTCTATCCTTTCTATCCACCTCCAGTCCAACAACCCTCAGTTTAGTTTCTGAGATTAAGAGTCTCTCATGATTATCTCCCTCTCTGGTTTCATCTTGTTTCACCTTTCCCTCTCTTTCCCTATGATCCTGTCTTCCTTCTTAAATTCCTCATTTCAGTGATATCATATGACAATTGTCTTTCTCTGATTGACTTATTTCCATCCAAGTTGTTGCAAATGGCAACATTTCATGTTTTTTATTTTTTTAATGGCCGTTTTTTTTTTCTTTTTTAAGATTTCATTGTGTATATATACCACATCTTCTTTATCCATTTGCCTGTTGTTGAACATCTAGGATCTTTCCATAGTTTGGCTCTTGTGGACATTGCTGCTATAAACATTAGGGCACAGGTGTCCCTTCCGATCACATTTGTATTGTTGTGGTAAATAACACTTAGTGCAATTGCTGGGTCATAGAATAGCTATATTTTAAAATCTTCCTTCCTTCCTTCCTTCCTTCCTCCCTCCCTCCCTCCCTCCCTTCCTTCTCTCCTTCTTTCCTTCCTTCCTTCCTTTCTTTCTTTCTTTCTTTCTTTCTTTCTTTCTTTCTTTCTTTCTTTCTTTCTTCTTTCTTTTATTAACATACAATGCATTATTTGTTTCAGGGGTACATATCTGTGAATCAACAGTCTTACACAATTCACAACACACATCATAAAACATACCTTTCCCAGTGTCCATCACCAAGCCACCCTATTCCTCCCAAACCCTCCCTTCCAGCAATCCTCAGTTTTTTTCCTGGAATTAAGAGTCTCTTATGATTTTTCTCTCTCCCTGGCCCCATCTTGTTTCACATTCCCCTCTCTTCCCCTCAGGGCCACCTGCCCTCCCTCTCAAATTCCTCATATCAGAGAGATCATATAATAATTGTCTTTCTCTGATTGACTTATTTCACTTAGCATAATACCCTCTAGTTTTGGGGTGCCAGGGTGGCTCAGTCATAAGCATCTGCCTTTGTCCCAGGTCATGATCCTGGGGTCCCAGGATCAAGCCCTGCATTGGGTTTCCTGCTCAACAGGAAGCCTGCTTCTGCCTCTCTCACTCCCTCTGCTTGTGTTCCCTCACTCACTGTGTTTCTCTCTGTCAAATAAATAAAATATTTTTAAAAAATACCCTCTAGTTCCATCCATGTCATTGCAAAAGGCAAGATTTCAAATTTGATGGCTACTTAGTATTCGTGTGTGTGTGTGTGTGTGTGTGTGTGCGTGTGTGCACGTGCACACATATATATACCACATCTTCATTATCCATTCTTTATCCATTCATCTGTTGATGGACATGCAGGTTCTTTTCATAGTTTGGCAATTGTGGACATAGCTGCTATAAACATTTAGGTGCATGTGCCCCTTTGGATCACTGCATTTCTATCTTCAGAGTAAATGCCCAGTAGTGCAATTGCTGGGTCCTAGGGTAGCTCTTTTTTCAACTTTTTGAGGAACTTCCACACTGTTTTCCAGAGTGGCTGCACCAGCTTGCATTCCCGCCAGTAATGGAGGAGGATTCCCATTTCTTTGCATCTTTGCCAACACCAGTCATTTACTGACTGGTTAATTTTAGCCATTCTGACTGGTGTGAGGTGGTATCCCATTGAGGTTTTAATTTGTATTTGCCTGATGCCAACTGATGTTGAGCACTTTTTCAGATATCTGTTAGACAGAAATGCCTGTTCATGTCTTCTGCCCATTCATTGTTTGGATTACTTGTTCATAGGATGTTGAGTTTGGTAAGTTCTTTATAAATTTTGGATACTAGCCTTTATTCTGATATGTCATTTGCAAATATCTTCTTCCCATTCTGTTGGTTTTCTTTGGTTTTCTTGACTGTCTCCTTTGTTGTGCAAAACTATCTTGATGAAGTACATGCTTCCTTTGCTTTTGGGAATGTTTCTAGGAAGAAGTTGCTGCAGCTGAGATTGAAGAGGTTTCTCTCTTAGTTCTCCTCAAGGATTTTGATGAATTTCTGTCTCACATTGAGGTCTTTCATTGATTTTCAGTATGTTTTTGTGTGTTGTATAAGGAAATGGTCCAGTTTTATTCTTCTGCACCTCTGGTTGTCCAATATTCCCAATACCACTTGTTGAAGAGACTGCCTTTTTTCCATGGGACATCATTCTTTCCTGAATTGTCGAAGATTAGTTGACCATAGAGTTAAGGGTCCATTTCTAGGTGTTCTATTCTGTTCTATTGATCTATGTGTCTGTTTTTGTGTCGGTACCACACTTACTTGATGATCACACCTTTGTGATAGAGCTTAAAGTCTGAAATTGTGATGCCATCAGCTTTGGTTTTCTTTTTCAACATTCCTCTAGTTATGTAGGGTCTTTTCTGGTTCTATATGAATTTTAGGATTGTTTGTTCCATTTCTTTGAAAAATATTGATGGTATTTTGATAGGGATTGCATTAAATGTGTAGGTTGTTCTAGGTAGCATAGACATTTTCACAGTATTTGTTCTTCCAATCCATGATTACAAAATGTTTTTCCATTTCTTTGTGTCTTCATCAATTTCTTTCATGAGTACTCTATGATTTTCTGAATACAGATTCTTTGCCTCTTTAGTTAGATTCATTCCTAGGTATCTTATGGTCTGGGGTGCAATTATAAATAGGATCAACTCCTTAATTTCTCTTTCTTTTATCTTGTTGTTGGTCTATAGAAATGCAATTTATTTCTGCACATTGATTTTGTATTCTGACACTACTGAATTCCTGTATGAATTCTAACAGTTTTGGGGTGGAGTCTTTTGGGTTTTCCACATAAACTATCATATCATCCACAAAGAGTGAGAGTTTGACTTCTTTGTTGATTCAGTTGTCTTTTATTTCTTTTTGTTGTCTGATTGTTGAGGCTAGAACTTCTAGTCCTATGTTGAATAGCAGTGGTGATAGTGGACATCCGTGCCATGTTCCTGACCTTAGGGGAAAAACTCAGTTTTTCTGAGAATGATATTTTCTGAGAATGATATTTGCTGTGGGTTTTCATTGATGGATTTTTATGATATTGAGGTATATATCCTCTATCCCTATCCTGTGAAGAGGTTTGATCAAGAAAGAATGCTCTACATTGTCAAATGCTTTTTCTGCATCTATTGAGAGTATCATATGGTTATAAGTCTTCCTTTCATTTAATGTATTGTATCACATATATTGATTTGTGGATATTGAAAAATCCTTGCAGCCCAGGAATAAATCCCACTTTGTTGTGGTGAATAATCCTTTTAATGTACTGTTGGATCCTACTGGGTAGTATTTTGGTGAGTATTTTTGCGACCATGTTCATCAAAAATATTGGTCATAATTCTCCTTTTTAATGGGGTATTTGGTTTTGGGACCAAGGTAATGCTGGTCTCATAAAGTGAGTCTGGAAGTTTTCCTTCCATTTCTACTTTTTGGAACAGTTTCAAGAGAATAGGTATTAATTTTTTTTATATATATAGATTTGGTAGAATTCCCCTGAGAAGCCATCTGGCCCTGGGGTCTTGTTTCTTAGGAGATTTTTAATCAGTGCTTCAATTTCCTTACTGGTTATCCATCTGTTCAAATTTTCTATCTCTTTCTGATTCCGTTTTGGTAGTTTATACATCTCTAGAAATTCATCAATTTCTTCTAGATTGTATAATTCACTGGCATATAGTTACTTATAGTATATTCTTGTTTGTATTTCTTTGGTGTTAGTTGTGATCTCTCCCCTTTCATTCATGATTTTATTAATTTGGTTACTTTCTCTTTTCTTTTTGATAAGTCTATCCAGGAGTTTATCAATCTTATTAATTCTTTCCAAGAACTACCTCATACTTTTGTTGATCTGTTCTATTGTTTTTTGGTTTCTATTTCTTTGATTTTTGCTCTGATCTTTATTATTAATCTTTCCTACTTGGTTTAGGCTTTATTCACTCTTCTTTCTCCAGCTCCTTTTGTTGTAGGGTTAGGTTGTGTATTTGAGACCTTTCTGCTTTTTTGATAAAGACTTGTATTGCTATATACTTTCCTCTTCAGACTGCCTTTGCTGCACCCAAAAGGTTTTGAACAGTTGTGTTTTCATTTTCATTTGTTTCCATAATTTTTTAATTATTTGTCTTTAATTTCCTGGTTGACCCGTTTATTCTTTAGTAGGATATTCTTTAGCCTCCAATGTATTTGAGTTCTTTCCAACTTTCCTCTTGTGTTGAGTTCTAGGTTCAAATCATTGTGGTCTGAAAATATTCAGAGAAAAATGTCAATCTTTTGGTACTGATTGAGACTTGATTTGTGACTCAGGATATGATCTATTCTGGAAAATGTTCCATGTACACTAGAGAATAATGTGCATTTTATTGTTTGGGACAGAATGTTCTGAATATTTCTGTGACGTTCCTCTGGTCCAGTATGTCAATTAAAGCCTTTATTTCCTTGTGGTTCTTTTGTTTAGATGATCTGTCCATTTCAGTTAGGGGACTGTTAAAGTCCCCTGCTATTATTATGTTATTGTCAATGTGTTTGTTTGATTTTATTATTAATTGGCTTATGTAATTAGCTGCTCCCATGTTAGGGGCATAGGCATTTAAAATTGTTAGATGTTCTTGTTGGAAAGACCCTTTAAGTATGATACAGTGTCCTTCTTCATCTCTTGTTATACTCTTTTGCTTAAAATATAATTTGTCCATCACAGAAACAAACTGAGGGACTTGGAGGGATGGGGGTGGAGGGATGGGAGAGCCTGGTGGTGGGTACTGGGGGCACCTATTGTGTGGAGCACTGGGTGTGGGGAATGGGGAATGAATCTTGGAACACTGGAAAAAAATTTAAGTAACAATAATATATATATATATATATATAGTCCGATATAAGGATTGTCACCCCGGCATTCTTTGGATGTCTGTTAGCAAGGTTTTCTACCCCCTCAATTTAACTCTGGAGGAGTATTTGGGTCTCAAATGAATTTCTTCAAGATAGCATATTAATGGGATTTTTTTTTTAATACATCTGACAACCTATGTCTTTTGACTGGGGCATTTAGCCCATTTACATTCAGGTTAACTATTGAAAAATATTAATTTAGTGCCATTTTATTGCCTGTAAGGTGACTGCTAATATATATTGTTTCCCTTCCTTTCTGGTCTATTTTACTTTTAGGATCTCTCTTTATTTAGAGGGCCCCTTTCAACTTTCCCTGTAGGGTTGGTTTGGTGCTTGAAAATTCTTTTAGTTTTTGTTTATCCTGGAAGATTTTTGTTTCTTTTTCTATTTTCAGTGACAGCCTAGCTGAATATATTATTCTTAGCTACATATTTTTCTCATTTAGTGCTCTGAATATATCATACCAGTCCTTTCCGGCATGCTAGATCTCTGTGGATAGGTCTGCTGCCAATCTCATATTTCTACTCTTGTAGTTTACAAATCTTTTGTCCCAAGCTGTCTTCAGGATTTTCTCTTTGTCTCTGAGACTTGTAAGTTTTACAGTTAGATGATGGGGTATTGACATATTATTATTTATTTAGAGGGGGTTCTCTGTCACTCCTGGATTTTTATACCTGTTTTCTTCCCCAAATTAGAGAAGTTATTTGTTTTAATTTGCTCCTATATACCATCTTCCCCCTCTTTCTTCTTCTTGGATCCAAATTATTCTAATATTGTCTTATCCTATGGTATCACTATTATTATCTCTTGAATTCCCCCCTTGTGGTCCAGTAGTTGTTTATTTCTCTTTTTCACTGTTTCTTTATTTTCCACCATTTGGTCTTCTATAGCACTATTTCTCTCTTCTGCCTCATGTATTCTAGCAGTTAGAGGAAATTTTAATTGTACCTCATTAATAACCATTTTTATTTCAACTTTGTTAGATTTTTAGCTCTTTTATTTATCCAGGAAGGAATTCTCTAGTATCTTCTTGTTCTTGTTCTTGTTCTTGTTCTTGTTCTTGTTCTTGTTCTTGTTCTTGTTCTTGTTGTTCTTGTTCTTGTTCTTGTTGTTCTTCTTCTTAAATTTTATTTTTTCAATGTTCCAAGATTCCTTGTTTATGCCTCACACCAGTGCTCCATGCAATACACATGCTCTAGTATCGTCTATACTTTTTTCAAGCCCAGCTAGAATCTTTATAATTGTCATTATGAACTCTAGTTCTGACATCTTACTAATGTCTGTATTGATTAGGTCTCTGGCTGTCAGTACTGCCTCTTGTTCTTTCTTTTTAAATTTTCTTTCTTTTTTTAAAAAAACATTTTATTTATTTATGACAGAGATAGTGATAGAGGGAACACAAGCACAAGGGAGCTGGAGAGGAGAAGCAAGCTCCCTACTCAGCAGGGAGCCTGATATAGGGCTCTACCCCAGGATGCTGAGATCACGACATGACCTGAGCCAAAGGCAGACAGCAAATGACTGAGCCACCCAGGTGCCCCTAAAGTGTTACTTTACTTATTTATTTTTGTGGTTTTATTTTTTAATTTTTTATTACATTATTTTATTTTTTCAATGTTCCAAGATTCATTGTTTATGCCCCACACCCAGTAGTCCATGCAATAGGTGCCCTCAGTACCCACCACCAGGCTCACCCATCCCCCAACTCCTCCCTTCCAAGACCTCAGATAGTTTCTGAGCTCAAAGTCTCTCATTTTTTGATCTCCTCCCTGACTCACCCCAGTTCACATTTCCTTTCCTTCTCCTACTGTCCTCCATTCACTCCTAATGCTCCACAAGTAAGTGAAACCATATGTTTTTTGACTTTTTCTGCTTGGCTTATTTCAATCAGCATAATCTTCTACAATCTGAACAATGTTGCTACAAAAGTTGGATATTCATCCTTTCTGATGGAGGCATAGTATTCCATTGTATATATGGACCGTATCTTCTTTATCCATTCATCTATTGAAGGGCACCTTGGCTCTTTCCACAGTTTGGCGACTATGGCCATTGCTGCTGTGAACATTGGGGTACATATGGCCCTTATTTTCACTACATTTGTATCTTTGGGGGTAAATGCTCAGTAGTTCAATTGCAGGGTCACAGGGTAGCTCTATTTTAATTTTTTGAGGGATCTCCACACTGTTTTCCAAAGTGGCTGCACCAAATTGCATTCCCACCAACAGTGTGAGAGGGTTCCACTTTCTCCACAGCTTCTCCGACATTTGTTTCCTCGCCTGTTAATTTTGGCCATTCTGACTGGTGTAAGGTGGTATCTCAGTGTGATTTTGATTTGAATTTCCCTGATACCTAATGATGATGAATATTTTTTCATGTGTCTGTTAGCAATTTTTATGTCTTCTATCAAGAAGTGCCTCTTCATGTATCCTGGCCATTTTTTGATGTGTTCATCTTTTTTTGGTTGTTGAGTTTGAGGAGTTCTTTCTAGATCTTGGATATCAGCCCTTTGTCTGTAGTGTCACTTGCAAATATCTTCTCCCATTCCATGGGTTGCCTCTTTATTTTATTGACTGTTTTCTTTGCTGTGCAGGAGCTTTTTATTTTGATGAAGTCTTAGAAGTTCATTTTCACTTTTGTTTCCTTGCCATGGAGACATGTCTTGAAAGAAATTGCTGTGGCCTATGTCAAAGAGGTTATTGCCTATGTTCTCCTCTAATATTTTGATAGATTCTTGCCTAACATTGATGTCTTTATCCATTTTGAGTTTATCTTTGCATGTGGCATAAGATAATGATCTAGTTTCATTCTTCTATACATAGCTGTCCAATTTTCTCAGAACCACTTATTGAAGAATGTCTTTTTCCACTGGATATTTTTTCCTGCTTTGTCGAAGATTATTTGGCCATAGAGTCGTGGGTCCATTTCTGGACCTTCTATGTGTCTGTTTTTGCACCCCACCATGCTGTCTTGGTGATCACAACTTTGTAGTAAAGATTGAAATCAGGCAATGTGATGCCCCCAGCTTTGTTTTTCTTTTTCAACATTTCCTTAGCTAATTTGGAGTCTTTTCTGGTTCCATATAAATTTTAGGATTGTTTGTTCCAGCATTTTGAAAAATGTTGGTGCAATTTTGATCATAATGGCATTGAAAGTATAGATTGCTCTGAGCAGTATAGACATTTTAATAATGTTTATTCTTACAATCCATGAGAATGGCATGCTCTTCCATTTTTTGTGTCTTCCTCAATTTCTTCTTTATTCTTTCTTTCTTTGTTTTTTTTTTTTTTGAGGTGAATTTTTCCGTTTTTTTTCATTTTGTCCAGTGAAGAATTGATGAATGAGAGAACAAAATCTAAATGGATAACCACAGCCTCAGAAAAATAGGCACTAAACACATCAGAGGAGATCCAATACCAGGGGGAAAAGAAAGTGAAAACAAGAGAGAAAGAAAGAAAAGAAGAATAGGATGAATAAAGCAGAGACACACACAGATTTTAGGTATATTTTGGTCTGTTAGAATATACTGACCTCCAAAATTTTAAAGAAAAAAACCATATATATGGGTGAATATCATGAAGGGATGGAATATGACTGTAAAAATGATGATTTTAAATGATTTTGAAAAGGGAATTGAGAAGATAAGATGTTGGATTAAAAAAAATGAAAAAAAAAAAAAAGAGAAAATGTGATGAGGAAGGGGAGTAGAACAAAGCCATACACTAGATTTAGGATCTATTTTGGTCTGTTAAGAAACTGTATCCCAATATTTTAAAGAAAGAAAAACTTTATACACACACACACACACACACACACACACACACGTATATAAACACATACATACACAAATATAAGGCTAAAGGTTAAATACAATGAAGGGACAGAATATAACTTTTAAAATGAAAATTTAAAAAGATTTATAAAAGAAAGTGATTTTATGTTGGTTGAAAATGGAAAGAAGAAAAATTCCAAAGGAGAAAAAGGAAGAAACTTAAAGAAATTAACTTTGAAAGACTAAGGAATCATGAGAAGAAAGCCAGGAATTCTATGTGCTGTATTGCCCTAGTACTGGAGTTTTGCAGTCATCATTGATGATTAAACTTGGTCTTTGCTGGATGTTCTTGCTCATCTTCTGGGAGAGTGGCTGTTGCAGTGATTCACAAATGTCTTTGCCTGAGGTGGAGTTGCACCACCCTTGCCAGGTGACAGGCTATGTAATCTGTCTGGGTTTGTTCTAGGTAACTTTTGTTCCCTGAAAACTTTCTATACAGCTTTGGAAGATGAGAATGAAAATGGTGGCCTCCTAATCTCTGGCTCTGGAGGAGATGAGAGCTTGGGGCCCCTCTCCTCAGTGCACCCTCAGAGAAAAGCAGTCAATCACGCCTGTTTCCCTGGTCTCTGGCCACACTCCATGCTCACCCAGCCTGTTACTGAGCTATCTCTTGCACACGCCCTGTTTGGAATCACCAAACTCAGCAGATTCCTCCAGTTTCCCCCCATGCCCCTCTTCCCAGGGTAGGAAGAGGAGTCTCTCCATGTCTGTTGCTTGTCAAGTTACTGCTTGAAGAGTAGTGACCCAACGGCTGTGGATCATGGTTTATGGCAACCCCGAGCTGAGAGCCCACTCCTCAGCTCCATCTTTGCAGCTGGCTTCCTGGCTCTTATACTTGGGAATTCTTCCACACTCAAATACCCCCCAGTCATTCGGTGACACCAAGGGTCCTCAGACCACACTATCCCAGTGAGGGTTCCACCCTCCACCAACCCCTACTTAGCCACTGGAGCAACATCCTACAGTGGGGCAGACTTCTAAATCTTAGATTCTGTGCCCCACTGCTCTATCACTTGCCAGTAGCTGGTTGACAGAGCCCCGCCCCCCCCCCCCCCGCCGCCAATGATCTATCTTCCCAAATTTTGCTTCAGATTCACTTCTCTGCCCATCCTGTCTTCCAGAAAGTGGTCACTTTCCTGTTCATAGAATTGCTGCTTTTCTTTTCTTCAACCTCCTGGTGCATTTGTAGGTGTCCAGAAGGTTTGATAACTATCTAGCTGAATTCCTGGGACTAGACAAACTTAAGTCTCTACTACACCATCATGCTCCTCCTCCCCAACTTGAGTTATTTTTTTTTAAAGGATTCCCTTAGGATTAAAATTACTATTCAATTTTATAACCATCTAGTTTGGATTAATATCAACTTAATTCCAATAATATGAATAGCTTTGCTCCTATATGCTCCTTCCTCTCTACTTTTTCCTATTACTGTTATGGGAATTGAATTTCTATATGTTATTATCCATCAATACAATTTTATAATTATTGTTTTATGTAGTTTTACTTTTTAATAAAATTGGGGGAAAAGTATTAAGCAAAATTGCATTTTCTCTTTTATATTTATCTATGTTGTTACTTTACTAGCATTCCTTATTTCTTCATGTGGATTTGTTATGGCCCACTGTTGTTTAATTTCAACCTAAAAATTCCCTTTTAATATTTCTTATAGAACAGATATGCACATGACAGATTCTTGCTTTTATTTAATATGAGTACATATTAATGTCTCATTCATTTTTGAAATGTAGTATTCTTTTTTTTTAGAAAGAGAGTTTTGTTTTTTTAATCTTTTAAAGATTTTATTTATTTATTTATTTATTTATTTATTTATTTATTTGACAGAGAAAGAGATCACAAGTAGGCAGGCAGGCAGGCAGAGAGAGAGAGGAGGAAGCAGGCTCCCTGCTGAGCAGAGAGCTGGACACACGCCTTGATCCCAGGACCCTGAGATCATGACCTGAGCCGAAGGCAGAGGCTTTAATCCGCTGAGCCACCCAGGCACCCTGAAATGTAGTATTCTTACACAAAAAATTCTTGGTTGATAGTTTTTTTTTTTTTTAATTTAGTTCTTTGTTTTTGTTTGTTTGTTTTTGTTTTTGTTTTTGTTTTTCTTTTGAGCTTCTTTTGCATGCCATCCCACTTTCCTCTGGCCTCCATGGTTTCTAATATAAAACCAACTGTTAATCTAAGGGAGGATCCCCTATACATGAGAAGTGATTTTTATTTTTCTGTTTTCAATATCCTTTGTCTTGGACAGCTTATGATGTGTCTTACTATGTATCTCTGAATTTATTCTATTTAGAATTTATTGAGTTTCTTTAATGTATAGATCTACATTGTTCATGAAAGTCAGTAAGGTGTTCATAATTATTACATCAAATAAAAGTCAATAATCTTTCAAAAAGACTTCAATAGTCTTGTTGTCCCTTTTTCTGTCTTCTTCATTAGGAACTTTCAATATGTATATGCTGGTGTAATAAGTGATGCCCCACAGGTCTCTGAGATTCTGTTTACTTTACCTCATTATTTTTTTCTATTTCTCAGTCTGTATAATCTCAATTTATCTAACTTTAAATTTACCAATTCTTTTATCTATTTTCTCAAATTTGCTTGTGAACCTGTCTAGTAAATTTCTCATTCCATTATTGTGCTTTTCAACTCCAGAATTTCTATTTGATTCTTTAAAAAATAATTTTAATCTCTTATTGATATTCCCTATTTAGTGAGCTATAGCCTTCATACTTTTTTAAAGTTCTTTAGATATGGTTTCCCTTTAAATATTTAAAATTGCTTATATAAATTCTCTTACAGTTAATATAATGTCTGGGCTCCTTAGATCATAATAGTTTTCTGAGGATGAAGCTAGAGAATGAAGAGACTTATCAGTCATTATTTTGAGAATTTTTTAAAATGTAAGCTCAATGCCCAGCGTGAGACTTGAACTCATAACTCTGAGGTCAAGAGTCACATGCCCTACTCTCTTAGGCAGCCAGGGCCATGACATGTTTTGTTTTGTATTGTTTTGTTTTGCTTGTTTTGTTTTTATTTGCATATCTTTTTCAATGTTACTTTGAACCCAATCAGTAAGCTGATGACTTTGAAATGACTTAAAAGAAAATGAATTTCTGCAGAAATGTGAGTGACAACAGTAATGATGACATATCTACGTCTACGTACTGTTCTTTCATCTTGGAAGATTCTTTTTCAGATTCCTAATTAACTTTCATTTCTTATATGACTTTATATATTCTGGAGCACTTTTTTTTCAAAATGCCTGAATTTATCAAAAGATGTACCATTGCAACTTTTTTTGAAGAATGAGATTCAAAGAAGCACAATGTGTTGTTTTCTTACCCTTTTTTTTTTTTTTGGTCCCATTTGGTGCACAATAGTAAAACAAGAAAAAAATCACAAATGGGAATGTGCAAATTAGTGATTCTTTGCTACTATGGAAGGAAGTACTTTAAATGTTATCTTTCCCACTTTCTCTAAAAGCATCATTATTTCTTCTGAAGTGACAAACACCCAACAGTGGTCTCAAGTTCTTAAGTATCCTGGGTTTTAGGCATGGGTGGAGGGACCACTAAGGCTTCCTTTAAATGAAAATTGTGGGGCGCCTCGGTGGCTCAGTGGTTAAACCTCTGCCTTCAGCTCAGGTCATGATCCCAGAGTCCCAGGATCGAGCCCCGTATCGGGCTGCCTGCTTGGTGGGAAGCCTGCTTCTCCCTCTCTCACCTCTGCTGCTTGTGTTCCCTTTCTGGCTGTGTTTCTGTATTTAAAAAAAAAATGGAAATGGAATCAAGGAAAATGGTGTAGTCATATCAAAATCTATTCATATCATTAAAACAGACAGCAAGAAAATTTTATGCACAATCTCATTATTTTCAGGTTAGCTACTATTGTTTTAATGTTGAGAGTCAATGAGATTGTTCTAAATAAATAATCAAAAAGTGGAAACAAAAATATTTTTAACATTAAGGTGCAGTCATAGTGACTTCCTCAGGATAACTGCCTGCCATTTGAAACATATCTGTTGGAAAAATTGTCATAAATTGTTTTCATTTTCTGGCATAAATGAGTCCTTAGGAGGAGAGGAGTTGACTATGACAGGGATATTCCATCTTTGAGTAAAGTTTAGTTGTGATTTTCTTTTCTCCTTTCACTTAGGATTTTTATTAAGAGCTCTTAAAATGCTAATGAGTACTTAAGATCAAGGTGAACCAACCACTTAAACATATCTATTCTATTTTTACCTAAGGCTCCATGACAAACAAAGAATCACATAGAAGCACATAAGTGAGTTACATAAAAGGCTTGGGACCATGTAGAACTGCACTAGTGGCAAAGCCTTCACATCTAGGGGCCATTTTGCTGTGTAATGGTGACTTATGTGACTGATAATGCTGCGAGAGTCTGAGCGCCCATTTGCTTTTATCAACAGAAATCAATAAGTAACCTGGACTTTTCCTAAAGATATCTTACTTCTAAATAATGATTTCTAAGATTTTTTTCTAATTTTATATAGTTATGTTGGCTTTCTAATCTGATCATCCAACATACTCTCTTCTGTACAGGAAGAAAACTGTGTCAAGACCTCTCAGTAAGGATCTCTAAGAGAACAAAATGGGGAGTGATGATAGGGACATTGCTCTCCTCTTACATTGGCCAGCACCACCCAGGACCATATCATGTGAGGCTGTGGACTTTACTGGACCCCATGGGCCCTGACCAGACCAGGAGGCTGTTTCCATCATTTTTTCTGTTGGACACAAAAGGAATACAAATGACTGTTTGTAGAAAAGATCTGACTCTAAGAGAATCAAGTTAAAACACGCAACTTAATGCATCATTGTCAAGTCACATTGAAGCAAAGCCTCAGTAGACCATTTTTATCTGTGATAAAAAGAACATTTGAATAATACCGAATACTTTTTTAAAATTTTTTCCTGTTATTTAGAGATTATCTTAATTAAAATGTATCCTTACTGATTTTTCTTTTCTTTTTCTTCTTTTTTTTTTTTTTTAAGATTTTATTTATTTATTTGACAGAGAGAAACACAGCCAGAGAGGGAACACAAGCAGGGGGAGTGAGAGAGGGAGAAGCAGGTTTCCCGCTGAGCAGGGAGCCTGATGTGGGACTTGATCCCGGGTCTCCAGGATCATGACCTGAGCCGAAGGCAGTCGCTTAACCAACTGAGCCACCCAGGCGCCCCTCTTTTTCTTCTTTTTAGTAGACTCCATGCCCAGCATGGAGGCCAACATGGGCCTTGAACTCATGACCCTGACATCAAGACCTGAGCTGAGATCAAGAATTAGACACTTACTCAACTGAGCCACCCAGGCACACCTCCACTGCCTTTGAATCTTTTTGATTCTGAATGTGGTAGAGGCATTTATTCATATTCATTCTTTCTTTGATTAAACAAATGTCTGTTGAAAACTAACTTTAGACTCTGTCCTCTGGCAGGTGCTAAGAATATCATGCCCAACAGATGATCCCTACTTTCTATGAGATCCTAATTTAACTCACAGGCTGCAGATGAAACAAGCTACATTGATACAAAGTTGTGCTTCAATTAATTTATGTATAATGTGCTGTGAGAAAGCAGACAAAGGCTCTTTTGATCTAGACACCTCTAACATTCAAGGGAGACCTCATGAAGAATGAACTCAGGTATAAAGGGGAAACATGTCTTTTTAGGCTGATGGGCTACTGTGTAAATACTGTCACAGCGTAGTGGAAGCGCATGGGGTACTTGGGGAATGGTACATCCTCCCTGTGTTTTCAGGAAACTGAAAATTACTATCAGTGGCATGCATGGGTCAACATATGGATAGGAATCAAGCCTGAAAAGACAGAGAAGAGAAAGAATAGTCTTTACTCTCTCACTATGATCACTACTTTCTAATGTTTTGTCCTTGTGTAATATCCACCTTCATGGGTGTGATCTTCAACTTGCTTCTATTCAACTGAATGTGGCAAACTCGAAGGGATGTACATGATTATATACATCAGAATAGAGTACTTGCTGGTTTTTATAAAGTAAGCTTCCATGTTGTGGCTGCCTGTGTTGGGAGGCCAAAGTAGTACAGGTGGTCTCTATGATTACAGGGTAGCCTCTGGCTGACATCTGGCAAGAAACTGAAGCCCTTAATTCTATAGTCTCAAGAAACTGAACTCTGCTAACAATATGAGTGAGTTCAGAGGAGAGCTTTCCCAGTCGACTGTCAGATTAGATGTCAGCTCTGGCCAACCCCTTGATTATGGTCTTATGTGACTGAGGCAAGAAGACCCAGGAAAACTGTACCTGAACTCCAGACCTGCAGAAGTGAAAATAATACATATGTGTGTGTGTGTGTGTGTGTGTGTGTGTGTGTGTGTGTGTGTGTGGTGGGTGTGGTGGGTGTTTTAATCTGGTAAGTGTGTGGTGACTTGTTATGCAAAAATTGAAAATAAATGTGTGGCTTTTTTCCACCACCCCCCCTCAAACAAACTTGTGCTAAGAAGACATTGACTTCTAGCTTTTTCTCACTCACTTGTCTGCATGTGTAGCAGGAGTTCCAGGAGAACTTCTGAAATTCTTTTCAAGTTTTAGCCTAAATAAAAATGAGGTTTTTTTTTTAAGTATGTTAGAAATAAACTCTTTCTGGATTCACAATGCAGGGAATGGGGCTTAGGTACATGTGCAGAGAGTTCAGTTGTTTCTTGGGACTTATGGTGTGAGCCATGGCACTCATAGCCCTGATGAAGCCCAAAACTTTTGGTCTGGGCCCAAGCTGGCCATTATTTTGATTGCTTTAACCATTACAATTGTGAGGAGGCCTTCTGGCACCCTGAGGTAGATAGACTGACCTTTAGACATTTCAAGTGCATACATCCCTTAGTTCTGTTATAATATATGACTATCTAATTAAGGGTGAAAAGGAAAGACCCTAAAGGAATAATTAAAGCATTTCTGCATTGTCAGCCTCACATTCACACATTACAATGGCCAGTCATAAAATGGCTATTGGTCTCTTTCTAATTTCAGAGGAACACATTACATTCCCCTAATTCCTGTCTTTTTGGCGTGATATCATTTTACTTTATTATTTGCAACTAAGTCTCCTTCTGCTCTTTCCTACTAGAGTGAGTTCCTTGGCCCCATCAGTTCTTGGAGAAGCAATAACCTACCTGAAGATTTGGCTTCTGATCAAAACTATTTTTGTTCATTGAACCTTGAACTCAGTCCCCTACTCCAATGCTGTGCCTGCTGGCATTTCAGAGAAAGTAGAATGCAGGGGACAGAAAAGGCCTGTAGTCAAATGGTCTGTGATCTGATTTCAGCATCTCTCCAATACTCCAAATTTGAGCATGCCACTTAACCTTTCTGGAGCTGGTAATTAGTATTACCTCTGGAGCTGAGGTAATACTAATGGTTATGAACAAAATAAGAATAAGCCTATGTCTATACACTTCACAATAACAGGGGGGATCTAAGTATGTGCAGAAGTATTTTTGAAAGCTACCAACTGGCACCAGAATCAAAATCAAATTCTTTTTTTTTTTTTTATTGTTACTAAATTTTTTTTTCCAGTGTTTCAAGATTCATTCCCCATTCCCCACACCCAGTGCTCCACGCTTTAG